>PGTU02013832.1:0-10830 GCA_002896215.2 Cicer echinospermum
ATTTATAGACAACCAATTGTAATACATGCAATGCTGTAAAATTCTTCCAACACTTGTCCAATCCCGTTGAATCCTAATTGAAAGCTTTTCCATTGTCATTCTGATTTGCCTATACGAGCCATGCATGCACACCTACAAATCGCCTTTCCCAAAGGCGACTTCATTAACATGCCTTTGATAAATCGCCTTTCCCAAAGGCGACTTCGTGACACACTCTGAAGCAAGTCGCCATTCACAAAGGCGACCTTGAAAACCACTTGAGAAATCGCCTTTCCAAAAGGCGATTTAGGGAGAATCTGATTCTTTCACGTTGGAACTTGCTTGTGTGCAGCATTGGCATTGTGTTCAGCCTAATTGTGGTCAGCCTTGCCTTGTGTTCAGCCTACTTGTGTATTGTCAAATCTAATCCTTGCATGCATAATATTTTAATGTTCATTCAAATTATTGTTTTGATTATAAATAGGCTAAGGCCATCATCATATTTCTTCACTCTTCCACACTTAAAAAAACAAACTTTCAATTATTTGCCGAGGGTGATTTTCACTATTTCACTATTAGTATTCTTCTTCTTGCTATAACTTTAAATTTATTTCTATCTAATGTGGACATTGTGTTGAGTGGGAGATAGATGAGGGATCACAGATCGAGGCGGCTACACTAGCATTCAAAATTTGGGTGTGAGGATAATACTACCTACTTTATTTGATATATTTTGATAACTTCAGTTTTTATTGCTAAAAGTGTAGTTTTTAAAATGGTAGCTGTTTTTATTCAAATATCTCATAATATTTTATTCTAAAGATTTTTATTCAATAAAAGGGTAATAAATTTTTATTCAAATATCTCAAATCTAATATCTTTCAATATACTAATTTTATTATTTGCTTATGTTACAGGAACTAACCATCGATCAAAATTTAAAAGATCCACTTAGTTCAATAAACACATGTTCACCAAATTCTTTTTATAATTTCCAGTTACTTCTGATTGAAGCCGGTGTTTGGTAACGTATCACAAATAAAGGTAAAGTTATAAATAGATAATTTTCACTTTTGTTACATTTTATGCTTTTAGTTGAAGATTGGAGACCTGATAACTCACTACATTTCATCTTCCAACGGGTGAATGTACCATAACATTAGAAGATGTTGCGTTGCTTCTTGGCTTACGTGTTGGGGGTAAAGCTGTAACTGGATCAACTATGGTGTCATGGACAGATGATTTTTTAGATTTGTTAGGAGTCATGCCACCTGAATCACAAAAAAAAGGGAATTTTATAAAATTAAAATGGCTGAGAGAAACATTTTCAATGTTAACTCCAGAATCATCTAATGAAGAAATAATTATACATTGTAGAGCATACATTTTACAATTGATTGGCGGCATATTAATGCCTGACAAATCCCACAACAGAGTACATATTATGTGGTTGCACTTGTTGAGAGATTTGCGAGAGACAGGAGAATATAGTTGGGGTTCAGCGTGCTTGGCCACACTTTATAGAGAATTGTGTCGTGCATCTGAACCCGGTGTTATGTCGTTCGGCGGATGTTCACATCTACTTCAAACGTGGGCATGGTACCATATGCCGTTTCTTGCACCAATAAGTATTTATGAGCCTCGTATTTCCATTCGCAAAAAGGTAATATCAAAAAAAGTTAAATATAATATTTATACCTACTCATTGATTCACTGAAACATATTCAAATTATATTACTTCGTAGATATAGTAGCGGAGGAAAAGGTATAAATTTGGCGAGACAACACCTCTATATCATAACGATCGGTATATCAAGATACGAAAAATTGATCATATGACCGTGTAACAGATGTAATTATTTAAACATTACATATTTCTATTATTTTTAGTTTTCTTATGCATATATATATTACTTAACAACTTTCTATATATCGTTTATCTGGAGGCCATATCTACATCTATACATACCGGTCATCATTCCAGAAGATAATTGGCTATGGAATGCATGCTACATATTTACATTTGTTTCTACAATAGAAAATAGCATCAAACTGATAGAGTGAAACTACAATTGTGGCACTACTCAGAAATTTCCACATCCTCCGAGGACATGAAAAAGTATCCTTAAGGTAGATTTGCATAACAAGTTGACTATGTTGATTTCTATTGAATAATAGAAACAAGAGTGGAATGAACGCGAGAGATCATATTTCTTTCATGGTCAACCTCTAAATGTTGAATTGGAATACCAAGTTGATATACATGCTTTTGGTTTAATGCAAAAATTCTAAACGATTTATTTTCTGTATGGAAACCATTGGTTGATTTCCTCGTGCCTATATCCTATTCCTTACAACCTCCACTCTAAGTATTCTACCAACACTTTGTTCACCCTCATATCCTCCACTCGCAATCTGTCAATTCTTTTTCACCCCCAAACCTCTACCGCAATCTACCACATTTTTTCCAAGTAATCAATTGCCACTATACACACCCAACAAATCAATATTATATACCACACCTCCTGACCATCAACGCCTCCTAATACTTTTACCCACACACCACATCCTCATACTTTTATCCACACACCACATCAATCTTACGGGTTCACGCCAGGGGAACAATTTAATTTTGACAGTCAACAACCACATCAAGAAGACAACCGCTCGACTATCATTTGCATAAGCGAAAGAGGATTGTTGTATAACACGTTCAATCCAGTCGTCTACACACCTGAGTCCGCTACCCAGTTACGTAATATGTGTCAACACGAACTTTCAATTCCAAGCTTTGGGAATGCTATACTCCGTTGAATCAAATATCTAACTGGACTCAAGGTGGGAAGTAGTTCTCTGCAGCACTTCCTAGACTCCTCCACGCAGCAAGAAGACGAATGATCACGAGAAGAGAAGAACAACAACAGCACTCGTGGATGTACCAAGGCGTCGTCAAATCCCGTACGTGTGAGAAACACTCGCAATGTGGTACTGAGGCCACCTTCACATATATATGTAATTTTTGTACATTTGTGATGTTTTTTATGGATTTTGTGATTTTTTTTTTTATGAATTACGTTCTGTTGTTAAATTTATGATGTTATTTAATTAAATTATGTAATTTAAGTTTATCGTAATTTAAATTTCTATTTATGTTATTTTTATGTATTTTTTGAATATAATATTTAATGTTATATATATATTATTATATTAATTATTTTAATGAAATTTTATTTTTTAACAAAAAACTAACTTAAAAAAAATGACATTTCGAACTTGGGTTCTGCAAAAATTTAATCATAATTTAAAATTCTATTGTATCTATTTTTAATGAAATATTAATTATATATATATATTAATTTTGTTATTTCAAAAAAAATTGAAATAATTATTTTTACAAAAAAACTACTTTAAAAAATTGACACTTTTGAATTGAATTTACTCTAAAATTTTATCCTAATTAAAATTTTTTTATTTATCTATTTTTATGAATTATATTAATTATATAGTAATCATATATATATTACTTTGTTATTTCAATAAATTAAAATATTTTTTAACAAATAAAATTATATTTATAAATGTCCATTTGGATTTATTAAATTTTTTTCATAATTTAATGGGTCTAGCTATGTCTTTATTTATTATATTCATGTCACTTTCATATATTAATTAACCAAAATAAGATTATAATTATCCGCGATATACCGGTTCCTCTCGTACTGGAAGTTAACGAAATATAAATATTGACAAATTTGTTTTTTTTTACTTTAAATAAAAACGCAGCTTGGAAGTCGCCAATCTTGGAGTTGAGTAGGCGTCAATTCCACTATACCTAGTCGTCAGTCGCAGAGTCTCCATATGGCGACTTAATCTCAAGGGAAAAAAATTTTTGTCAATCACATAATAAACGGTGGTGTGGAACATTTTGGTGTATAGTATACCTTCACATAGATAGAAGATATTGGTATATAATTTTGCGGAAAGAGAGAAAGAGCCGATATCTCCAGAAACTAAATAGCCCCAAAATTTACCTTAATGCAAGTTTGATATACAAATTTTGCCAGTTACTGCATCCGCAACTTTAGCGTATATATAGTATCCAGCTCCATAATAGATATTGGTCATTTAATAGTACATAGTGACTAAAACTATATAAGAGTACATATAATCAATATGATACATCGAAACACGAATACTTATATAAGATAGCGAGTAACATTTAGTATACCACATACTTGTCATGTTCTGTTGGATCAAAGAGAGACATATAAAGTCGTTACTGACAGAATATTATTATGCATATATAGTTTGTTCTCACATTTAGTTACGTGTCGCTGTTGATTTTAACAATTAAGTAGTTCATTCCACCTTAATGTTCTCGATCTTCACGCCAATATTGTTAAGTTTAATTGTTCTCTCTCTGTATCTCGACTCTTTAATACACCTCGTATTCATGTTACATATTGAGATATTTTGTGACTATCCGTCCTTCATTGATTACTCTATGGCATGCATTTTCAATTCACTCGATCAATGTAGATAGTGAGTATATGTGTGCGCAGAGGAAGGTCAAGGCTTGGTCAATATGTTTATTGATGTGTGGACATTGAGACCCTACAATTAAATTTAAGTAATTACGGTTGCCATTGAATTCCAAAAGTGACAATTAGTTTAAGATAAATACTTTTTGACACATTTATTTGAGACGGAAGTAAGTAAATTTAGGGATGCGGCTCATATTTGCGATCCCATATTACTTCCCATTGATATGGAAGCAAACAACATGTTTAGTAACAATATGATCCACTATCTCACCAATTTTTAAATCAATAATAGTAATGAGTTGCTTCCACTAGAGTCAACATTTCCGTTAAACTCTGCACACAATCCCATAAGTAGTTGTGAAACAGTAATGCAGATATCTACACAGAAAACCCTTAGAAAATGTGAGAAAATTGATTATCATCATTTGTAGCATTTTCGATGGACTTCTTTTGACCCATTGCTTTTGTCTATCAAATTGATATTCTCCATCTTGGTACATAACCCAAACTGCCCAAATAAAGGCGTGTGGAAAAAACAGAAGAATCAAAGGCATGTTTAGTGCATGATTCGTGTGTGTCCTCGTCATGCAATTACTTTTTGCTTTTCAAAATAATTTGCAAGTGATATTAAAATTCTCTAATGTTGTTTAGCACTTTTAGTTGGCTATTATTGTGCACCTTTCAAGTTGAAGATTTGAAGAGAAAATGTCATTCTCAATGCACTCTTGGTCAAGGGCAGCCACCCATTGGATGCCAGGTCTTACCTCTCTAAAAATAACCAAGTCCAGCTTCGAATTGATAAGCTAACTTGGTAGAACCGTTACTCTTTACATTAACGTTAGGTGCCAAGCTTTTTCATGCAAAGCAAAGGGTCATTACTAAAAGGTTGTGTCCCTCATGATAAATTGCGACTCAAAAACAACTAACTCACATCTATCGATGAATGAAAGGGTGGAGCTCGTGTTTGGTGATAGAAGTATGTAGTGCGACAACTAAAAGTGTATCCATATTAATGATAGATTAAAATATATATATATATATATATATATATATATATATATATATATATATATATATATATATATATAATCTTGTTGTAAATGCATTGCAAAGTCCAAATCATTTAAACTTGTAAATGCATTATAAACTTCAAACCATTTAAAATAGTTTCAATCGAAAACCTTTATCTTCGAAAAAAATATACGCATAAATTAATAATTTCATTTCAATTTTTTATGATATATTGTGGTGCATTTAAATTTTTTGGAAGAATTATGCATTCAAAGAAGAAATATAATTTATTTATATATGTTCGTTTTCCATGTTACTTTTGCCCTATAAATATAAGAGTAATAGTTCATCATATATCAATATTCAAAAAAAATACTTAAATATGAGCATTTAATCAAATTTATATTTTATAGTTGTGTTCGTATAAAATTGAATTGAGTTAATTTATCTTTATGGGTTTTGTTTTTTAGTCTTTGTTATATGAAATCATTAAGCTTAAAAAATATCTTGATAAACTATAAAATGATTTTGTTAAGAAAAAAATAATTTATTATACTATGACGTAAAAACAAAATAATTTTTCAAATGATGATATTTGAAATGGTATAAAGTGATTTTTAAAAATTACCATTATGCATATACAAATTTTGGAGTTCCATCCCAACTTTAGTGTTATATATATATATAATCAATGACATATCTTGTACAAAATATTGGAGGAGCTTAAGTATTAACTAAATATTATAATTGAAATTCACATTGTTCTTACAAGTTTTATATTTTTCACAAGTCACACAATTTTCATAAGTCACACAACTCACACAAGTTTTTAGAACTTCACACAATTCAATCAAATCAAATAAATCCACTTGACAATTTTTATTTTTGTTGAAAACTTTCTTCTTGAAAAATGCATCTATTTTTTTATGTTTAAACATCGTGTCACTCCTAAAAAATACACAAATTAATTAAAACAATTAACAAGTAGTATCATACTATATCATATATCAACAGTTAACTTGTTAAAGTTTGTTAATAGGTAGTAGTTGAGTTGCTAATTAGGGTGTTATAATTTGTTCCGAGATTAGTTAGTTTATTATTCGATATTAGGTAATTTATTTATATATGACTTGTTGTATTAATTTTAGCAAATTTTATTAGTATAAATTCTAATAAATGTCTACCTCATTTTTTTTATCTCTTCACTTGCATAATTTATAATATGATTAGCGATTTGGGTTGTATTTAAGAAGATTATTGCTGACAAGAACATTGTCATTTGTTTTTTTATTTTATTTTATTGTATTTATAGAGAAAAATTATTTAAATAGAAGAGAAAAATAATAGAATCTGAAAAATATAAGATGTGAGATAGTTGTTAAGACAAAATCTCAATTAATGTTTTGATGTAAACAAACAAAAGTTAATTAAGATTCTAATTATGATTTTAAATGATGTGTTAATTTAACATGTGCTTTTGAGTGTGATAATTCAAGATATGCACTAAGCAATGCAACCAAAATCAGTTTAAGGAAAAAACAAAAAATGAACAACTAGAACCAAGAACGTTCTTGACAAAATTCTGAAAAATCAAGAACGTTCTCCGTGTTTTTCATTTCATCAAGAAAGTTTAAATAATCTGTTAATGCAAGGAAAGCTCCTGCAATTTACAAATGCATTCTCAATACTCTACAAGGCATTTACAACTCTCACATTAGCAAAAGAAACACTCCAAAAGATCAAATAATAAAAGGCATGACTCAAGGCAAAAATGAGAAAGATCATTCTCTATGTTCAAGAACGATCATTCTCCAACTTCTAAGTTATAACTCAAGAACGTTCTTAAAGCTAAAACTTCAGCATGACTTTCAAACATTTATACTCTTGATAAAGCAACCTTTAGACACCGTCCAAAGAAGATGATAAAGAAAACATCATATCTGGAAGTTCTGCAGAAGACAGAAAAAATAAAAACGAAGAATGTTCAGTCAATAACATTCTTGGTTTGAAATCTGACTTTTTTCCACAATCTGACACATGACAGTTGGACCCCTTTTTCAACGTTCATATTATCTGTCATGAGCTTCCTTGAAGCCTATAAAAGGAACTCCAAGCTCAAGAAAGAATCATAACTTCAAGTGCTACGAAATTCATCACTTACTTACATTTATACACTCGAAAAGTCTCTCATCCATCAAAAGAGTCAGTATTATTCATATTTGAATCTCTTGTTATTATTTTACTGAATCATTTGTAAAGAATCTAACCTCAAACAAGTGTTGAGATTACTCAAATTATGCCAAACACTTTAAATCATTATTGTGTAAGCTCAAGACTACAAGTGTTGATTATAGTTTGAGTAGTTTGTAGAAAATCCTTTTATAGTTAAAAAGTGAAGTGTAAATCTCTAAAGATTGATAGGTGATCTGATTGAATCATTTGTTAGGCGGAAAGGAACTGTCGTGTAACATATCAAGGTTGATTTGAACTAATGGTGTAAAACAAAAAACGTTGTAAAACCAATAACATTCTTCGTTTGAACACTTACTGAAAAATATCACAATTGTGAGGATTAGATATAGCCCGAGTTGAGTGAACAAGAATATATCGTTGTGTGGTATCTCTTCTCTTATCTCTATTTAATTTCAGTCTTTTTGATTATCAAGTTAAATAGATAAGTTAGATTGTTAATTTTAACTAACCAAGAACGTCATCCACTTTCTATTTTCAGAACCCAAAACATTCTCTGTTTTCACAACCAAGATTAATCTTGAGTTATTTTCTTAAGTTTTTAACATGAAATTTTAAATAGGTGAATTTACAATTCAAACTCCTCTTCCTTGTAAATTGACATTACTACTTCAATAGTATAGGGATCAAGACCAAATAGAGGGAGAGAAAATTGAGCAGAGAACTTAGAGATAAGAGGGACATAAGTGGAGAGGGGAGTGACATAAGGTGAAAGGCAAAATAAGTTTCTCAAAAATTTGAGTATATTTAGTAATTTATTTTTATTATTTATGGATGTTTTCTCATTACAATAAATGAAAAATAGTGAATAATAATTTGGGAGCGGTGTAAATTATATTAATTAAAAAACCCAATTGGAATAAGTAATTAAAGTTGCATTGATCATCAAAAGTGACAATTATTTTGGGACAAATATTTTTTCTGACAATTATTTTGAGACGGAAGAACTAATTCAAGGACGCGGCTCATATTTGCGAGCCCATATGTGCTTCCCGTTGATCTGGAGCTTAGCAACACGTTTAGCAGACAAAATATGATCTACTATCTCCACCATTTTTAAAATCATAATAGCAAATAGAGGTTGCTCACTAGAGTCAAAATTTCCTCCCATGGTTAAACTCTGCACACAATCCCCATAAGTAGTTGTGAATAAGTACATGACCTCGATATCTGACACAGGAAAACCCCTAGAAAATGTGAGAAAAATTGATTTATCATCATTTGTAGCGTCATCAGATGGACTCTTTTGAACCCATATGCTTCTGTCTATCAAATTGATGTTCTCAATCTTTGGTAATAAATCAAAGCTGCCAAATAAAGGGTGTGGAAAACCAGGAAGAATCAAAGGCATGTTGAGTGCATGAATTCGTGTGGTGGTACCTCGTGATGCAATTATATTTTTGCTTTTCAAAACAATTTGTAAAATATCATTAAAAATTCTACCACATAGGTTGTTTAGAACACTTTTAATGCCGGCTATTATAGTGTACCTTTTCAAGTTGAAAATCTGAAGAGAAATGTCCTTTTCAATGAGACTTTTGGTCAAGGGCAAGCCACCCCCACTTGGGATGGCAAGGTCATCCCTCTCTAAAAAATGGAAACAAGTCAAAGCTTCCTTCACTAGAGAATTGATAAGGGTACTTGATAGAACCGTTACTCTTGAGATAAAGTTAGGATGTCCAACTTTTTCAAGCCAAAGCCAAAGGGTCATGACTAAAAGAGATTGTGTCACCTCATGATGAAGTTTGAAGATCAAAAAACAAAATAACTCACGATCTATACTATGAAAAAGGTGGAGCTCGTGTTTGGTGATAGGAGTATGTAGTGTGACAATTGAAGGTGTATCCATATTAATGATAAATTAAATGGGCATTACAAAGAAGAGGAGTAGTAGAGTGTGGTGACTATAAATTGGTAAAATACCATCTTTATATATACAGCTCTCTGGTAGAGTGTATTACAATTGTATTTGACAAAGTGTATTAGAAATGCAATGTAAAAACTAGTGTAAAATAAGAAATATAAGGTGAATTATTGTATTTTTTTAAGAGGAAAAAAATAGTGATTATTGAAAAGATGCAGAATTTAAGTCTAAGGCTCTTCTTCCAATGCTCACTACCAAACAAAAATTTGGGGGTTACTTTTAATTACTTCCATAGTTAATATATTTGAATTTCAATTTCTCAATGTTGAATTTTTGTGTAAAAAAATCAACATATAATTTTGATTGGTAGTTGGTGAAGATATTTTTTCATGTGAATTAATGAGTTTTGAAATTAAGATTTAATAAAAAAAATGTAAAATAGTAATTCATTAACTCTTTTTTTTTAATAAATTATTTTGTTTTTTAATGAAGCAAAATAATTCATTAATTTTGATTAGGAATGATGTCTCATATATGAAATAAAAGAAAATTAAAAAGATGAGAGAGAGTAGAGAGAGAGAGAGAGCGGTTAGGATGGAAGAAATAAGAAAATATTATAATTAGAGTTAATATAATACAATTATTTAAATTTATGTGATTAACTTTTTGGATTTTCTACTTTCCTTTATTTAAAGATGGAGATTTTACTTTTTTGTTTTTTTATTTTTGACTAAATGTGAATATTTTATTTGAATGGGTTGAAATAATTCAATTAAAATAATCTATAAAAGAAAATAAGAAATTGAAAATACAAGATACATTGTTTCATAGTAGTATTTGATTTAAAAAATAGTTATAGAAAATGGATAAATGAAATCACAAAAACGAATATTTTATCTCTTGTCAACACTAAAAAATTAAAAAATTGTATTAAGAATAAAGTATGCAAAAAGACAAAATTGTCCATATTTATTTTATTACTATAAATAGAAATCATTAACTTTCTTTATATCTCTTACATCCATGTAACCTAACATATACCACTCAAAATATTTAAAACATTAACGTACACAAACAATAGAGTGAATTATGCACACTTTATTTTTTCTTTCAAGTTTAGAGATAATCACAAACCTCAACTAGTGTATAATATGAAGTTTTGTATAATTTGTAAACTGAAGT
>PGTU02013837.1:0-22217 GCA_002896215.2 Cicer echinospermum
CAACTGAAACGCCACCCATACAAAAACCTGGAAAAATAAAACCACCAATCAAAAAACCACCAATTGGAATACAAGTTCATTAAAAAATAAATACCAATCCCTCCATTTTACAAGTATCATTTTGGCAAGTAAACAAATTTTATGTTTGACAAGTGAGGTAGACATTGCATCATGCACAAACTTTTATCGACCATTGGTTTTATAAGTTTCATCATTGGATCAAAAGAGATATTACAAGACTTAATGATTCAATGGTGGAATATAAACCTATGCATTGTGCAAGATGGTCTTACCTATGCACATTAAAGAAATCTAATTATTTTTGTCTTCATATCTACACATATGCTAAAATTTCTCTGATATTAATATACTAATATTTTCCATCACATTTTGAAATCTATTTAAATAAAATAGACCATGTATTTCAAGAGTTATGTAAAAGTTTGTATAAATCAAATTACCTCACGATATGTTATTGTTTGTGTGCTCATATTTGATATACAACCAAAGATACTTCTCTAAGATAAAAACAAAAAAAGTACCAGTCTTTTATTAGATAACATTTTCAAAGTTTCCAAGGAAAAATATATGATAGATCGTTTAGCAAAACAATTTAAAATGAAAATATTAGGCTTAATTGTAGTTTACCAAATTACGGAATTGGTCCTTCCATTTTAAAAATCGACAATTTTGGTCCCTCTCTAAGATTTTTGAACTTAACATTTTAGATTTTTTTTGAAGAATCATGTTCTTTTTTCTGTATTTTTGGAAGCATAGAAATCATTATGGAGAATAGTTTATCAACTTCAAATTCTTTTTCTATGACATTTAATTCGTTAACAACATTTTCAGTTATTGCTGAAAAAGATGGCGAAGTTGGTGGAGAAATGTTTTGTTGTTGCTCATTAGTATTTTGAGGCGTTGTATAGATTTGATGAGGTACATTTGTGGAGTAGTCAATGTTTTGAAAAGAAGCGCTCGGTATGCTAGAACACAAAAAAACGTGGTTTTGTAAAGTTTTCGCTATTATTGAGGTAATTAGAATAACTAAAGGAGGTCTGAGGTGAATCAACATCAGAGATAGCTGGACACTTGATGTTCTGTGAAAAACTAAGTTTTACCCTTCCGTCATTGTATTCGGACAACTTCCGTCAACTTGTTGTTTTGTTTTGACTGTTCAAGAGACTGTGGTCTAACAACTCCTTTCATAATCCATTCTTTAGGAAGATCTATATCTTTCCAAATGATGGTTTTTGGAATAACAATATTTTCCTTTGTTAAACCAGTTTGTAAAAATAGAGTTTCGCCTTTTTTGTTTTCAATATTTTTTGTTGCCGTGAAGGCGACTGTAAACATTGCTTTGTAATTGAACTCTGTAAATAATTTGTTACAAGAATAGATCCGTGTGTTAACATTTGTAATTATATGGTTTTTGTAACATAAGAGGATCTGTAAGATTTTGGGTCCTTTAAAAGATAATGAAAATTTGGATAACATTCAAACCAATTGGTCATTGACATAAGCTAGATTCAATTACTTATTTTAAATCTTGAAAGTTCAAGAACCTGGCATCTCTAGGACACAAGGATTGAGTGTTTAGTCATTCCCTAGTTAATGGTTTGATTCCGACTTGTACAAGACCTATATGTATGAAATTAATAGTTCTGTTACGGTATTTTTGTAGTGTTTTTAGAGAAAGAAATTCTATCGTTTCAAAGGACTTAGGTAGCGAGTGACATCTCTTTTCTGTTTGATTATGTAATCAGTTTGAGTAGGTTTTTAAAGACTAGATACATTAGACCTGATCTTTTAAATTTTTGGATTTCCAATTATTAATTGATTTTTGAATCTTCAATTGTAATTTCTTCACTATTGATAGTTCCTTTTCTTGAGAATTTGGTAGAAGAGTGGATAAAGAAGAAGTTCTACAAAATGAGTGGTTTCATATTTAAATTTTTCTATTTAAAATGAAGAAACTTTCAAATGATTCACTGTCCTAACACGCCTGACGTTGCTTAGAAACCGAGACTACTACTCAAAACTATCATTCTTCAATATTCAAAATTATGAATTTTAAATTATTATATAACAAATTTTATTTAAACTTATTCCTTCCCCAATGTTGATACCATAACTTCATTATCAAGGTACAAATCAACAATCGTCTAATTGTTAGATGATTATGCAAATAAAGTCAAAAACAAAACATAGTCCATTAACCACACATGGTAAATAATGTGTGTCGTCAAGAATGATAATCGAGTTTTGTTGTTAATAAGAGAACGATTTGAAAAAACAAATGAAAATACACAAGTTCAAATAACTGAACAGAGTTCTCGATGCACAAGATTAGTCTGAGCTGCAAGTGCTAGCATAGTTATTGCATATATAAATAGGATTTGATAAAAGACACAATTAAAAGCGAATATAATTAATACATGATTAGTACTCAAGGGTTTTGAAAACGGAAAAGAAAAATATTTCAAGTTTTGAACACTTTGAGACACTCAAGATTTCTAAGAGATTTCTTGATAGTATTCCACTCTGACTCTTAACTGAAGAGAAGTGTTCCTTATATAGAAAGAGTCTCATTGTGCTGCTGTGTAAGTGCAAAAAATATGAGATTCCTTCTACTTTCGATGGACTTTTGACTTTGGTCAGATGGCAGACAAATGCAAAATAACTTTTTTATCTTTTGCTTCATACTTTACTTAGTTATCTTAATATGTAATTATGATTAGTACTATGTTCTTTGAGTATAAACGTAATACTAAATATATCATATATAAGCACCAAACTCATGAAGCCTTATACTCTTATTCACTATTTTAATGTTTAGTAAAAAAACGGAGTTAGCGAGTTTCAAAAGCATATGTAGCATGTTAGCAACTTAAAATATTATCTGATATCTATGTCTGTAAAGAATCACAAATCTTATCTTTAAATAGACTAAAAATCTAATTTAGGAGCAATGTTACCTTAGTTGATAAAAAATCAAGCATGTTTATTGCCCGAATAATACAGATACAATTATTAGTTAGACTTTGTATAAAATAATTTATTGCTATTTTCTTAAATTATAATTATTGGCCTCTCTGTTTCATAATGCAAAACAAAGCACATTCATCTTCAATAACGTATCTTAACATAAATGTTTCTGCTCTATGTGAAATATGTGAATTTTTGAAGTGCTGATATGGTTCAGAAGCATATCAACATCCTTTGAAAAGTAGAAAAATTGATTTATGAAATACAAGTTCATTAAAAAGTAAATACCAATCCCTCCATTTTAACAGTGTCATTTGGCAATAAACAAATTTTATGTTTGACAAGTGAGGAAAGCTTTGCTCATGCACAAACTTTTATCGACCATTGGTTTTATAAGTTTCATCATTGGATCAAAGGAGATATTACAAGACTTAATGATTCAATGTGGAATATAAACCTATGCATGTGCAACATGTCTTACCTATGCACATTAAAGAAATCTAAAAAGTAATCATCTTTAGTATGATGTTATTGTAATAGAATATCACTTTTTCTGGATATGTTTAAGTATAACTGATAATGATTAAAAAAATCGAAGTTAAAATATTTATTAATTTAATTAGTTTTTGTCTTCATATCTACACATATATAAAAAATTTCTGATATTAAATATACTAATATTTTCCATCACATTTTGAAATCTATTTAAATAAAATATACAGTGTATTTCAAGAGTTATGTAAAAATTGTATAAATAAATTACCTCACTATATGTTATTCTTTGTGTGCTCATATTTATATACAACCAAAGATATTTCTCTAAGATAAAAAAAAAAATACCAATCTTTTATTACATAACATTTTCAAAGTTTCCAAGGAAAATATATATGATAGATCGTTTAGCAAAACAATTTAAAATGAAAATATTAGCTTAATTGTAGTTTACCAAATTATGGAATTGGTCCTTCTATTTTTAAAAATCGACTGTTTGATCCCTCTCTAAGAGTTTGAACTTAACATATAATTCTATATATAGAACCATCTAGATGCATTAATTATCATATGTCTTTAATTAAATTAAAAATATGAAAAAAATTCGAAGTCGAAAACTAAGTTTTTACGGTATTTATTTCAATTTCATGTGTTAATCACTCAAGATCATTGTATCATATGTCACATTATTTAAAACATGTTACATAATCATTTTTTAGTTAAAAAATTAGAGATAAACCAAAATTGTCGACTTTTAAATTATGAGGTCAATTTTATGAATCAGTAAAAATAGGAAGACTAAAACTGCCAATTCAGTCTTATTACAATATATTATAATAAAAATGTATAAAATAATATTATGTATATATATTAGTAGTATGATGGCCAAATGGGAGAAAACATAAAGCTGGTGTTAAAACCAGGTGAAAGAGAAAACATCAGGTAATAAGGAAAGAAAAAGAACATTGGAAGGAAGAGAGGCATATTAAAAAAATTTCTACCGGTTTATTTTATTTTCTATATTGTTTATTTTATGAACGTGAATAGTTAATTTTCTTTTGACCATGGATAAATGTACCTAATTGAATTTATGAAATTTTGGTTTTATATATTATATTTGCAATTATAATTTATGTGATAGTTCATCAATTTTTATTCTTTAATGTTTTTATGTGATCAACTACTATATATTGAACCTAGAAATTACTCTACTGTTGAAAGTAGGTACTAATAATCATAATAAAAATAGATGATTATATTCAATATTATTATAGGAATATAGAATATTAATATGTGTACGACAAATTAGTGGTTTTACATGCTTTGAGTAACAAATCTAATCATTTAAGAAATTGTTCATTTTATAAAAATTATTTCAAATCAAATAATTTGTCATAATCTTATTGATTAATTTGATAAATCGAATAAATTAAATTGTTAAAATAGTGAATCATTAATTATACATTGCAAATGAGGTGATTCAAATTCCTAATTATTTTTCTTAATTTTATTATTTTATCTAGTTAATTTTAATTCATTTGCAATTAAACAGCCATTTATAAATCTTTTACTCACCTAAGGCTTGGTTTATAATTTTTTTATCACAAGTGGAATCTTGCTCGAACTACTTCGAGATTAGAGTGAAAAGGCTTTAGGAGTGTACATCTTGATGAAGAGGCGCCCCATTAATTTGGGACATATAATTTCAGACAACATCGTTAAATTGGCCAAAAAAACCAAAATGTTTTGTATGTCGCAAGGGGTTAATAGGAACCTAATGTTGGTAAGGTGGTTCCTAACATGAGATGGTTGGAGAGTGAAAGAGAAAAGATTGATGAGGCCCCTGCTGAAGAACCGTCTAATAGGAGCAACCTCAAAATCCTGAATAGCAACCTGAACCTCATTCACCTCAGCAATACCCCTTTTGAGATGTGAGATGTGAGATGAGTGAATGATGTGGTTGTTCGATTTTCATTTTTTTGGTTGTATTTTCCTTTTATCTGTAATTGATTTTGTTTTGTTGTTTAGTATAATTTTAACTGTAGCTTGCTTTTAGCTTTTTGTCATGTAATGCTTGAAGCTTCAAATAATGAAATGAGTAATTATCACTTGTTTTAAACGACTCGATTGAATGATGTGGCTGTATACTTTCACACACACACACACACACACACACACACATATATATATATATATATAGTTAAATAAATTTTTTAATTTCGATAAAATCACGTCACTTTATATTTTCCTTAAAAATTTTATTTTTTGTTTTGGTTTTTAAATAAATTTTTACAATAGTTGTTTACAAAATATTTAATAAGTTTTTACAAAAGTTTAATTTTTTTTTAAGAAATGATAAATTAAATATAAATTTTTAACCTTTTGATGCTTAAAAATTCATATTTAATTATTCTTTGTTAAAAATTTCTAAATTTTTGTGGGAAATGATGTAAAAGATCATCCAAAAGTTCATAAAACACACAAAAGTTAATTTATAATCAGGACTAAAAATGAAAATAAACATTTTTAGTTGACTAAATATTTTATAAGAACTAAAAATAAAAATAGTGAAATTTTATAAAGACTAAAAATTTATTTAATCGTTTAATTTATGCACAATAAAATTTAATTAAAATAACGATGACTCATTAAAAATTTAATAAGCTCATCGTAAATCCAAACATGTTCTAAGATAGGGACTTAATTGACGTTCATCAAATTAAGAGACAACAATATGCGTTTTTGAATCAACTCTTATTCTTTTTTCTTTATTTTTGTGGAACAATCATTTCTTCAGTAAATACAAAGAAGATTGTGAACCTCTATCTCTAATGAATGACATCGATTGTCATAAAAATTTCAAATAACTTTTTAAGTATTCATATATATTTTGTTGACACCTTTCACCTTACATCCAACTTAGTAGATAGTTATAAAATAAAGAGAAACATACTATAAGCTGTAAAAATATGAAATCAATTAATTTTCAAATATCTGTTTGCTAGTCTTAGTCTTTCTTTTCTTAGAAGCTTTAAAATATGAAATTGTGATGAATTTGTGCAAAGAAACTTCTTCACTATAAGAAGCAATGAAGCTTGTGAGCATCTCTTTTTCTATATACATCGATTGTGACTGAGTGTGTGGAGTAAGTGGAACTATATAAAGAAGCAATGGTCCACTAGCTACTTTCCATTGTTGTTAATTTGTACAAACTCTTTTACACATGAGTTCACTAGTCAAATGGAGAATAATGGCAGTAAGCTAGGCGTCACCTACTTACATTGGACTAATTGATTTAGCTTAACGGTCATTTTGATCTCTAAATGTGTGAGGCGTTAACACAATAATTATTGAGTGTATCAAAATTATAAAAACATATCTAAATATGTTTTTGTTAGTCATTTTCGTTTTCAAATATATATTTAGTTAGTCAGTTTAATCTTCAAATGTGTTTTTTGTTGGTCAATTTAGTCCATAAAATTACTAACAAAAGAGATATTGAAGATGTGGTTGTAATTTCGATATATTCAGAGACTATAGTGACACGACGTCACACAGTTAGAGATCAATATGTGATTGCTAGATACCAATGACAGGTATCTACCATCATCAGTCATTTAATTAGTTATTTACAAGATCATTAGACAACTAACCTAACACTGAAAATCCTAAACTGCAGTGAGAGTAATTCTTTATGAATCTGATTTCTTTCACCATCTCTCATTTTCATGGATCTCATTCTTGATATGTATATATTATGTATGTATATGTATATATGTCATGAAGTACATGCTAAGTGGCTATAAAATCAAAAGAGGAGTCATTTTCTCTATGTGAATTTTCCACTCCCAACCTAATTAGTCGTAAAGTGTATTTGTGCAAGAACCTTTCTTCACTAACTACCTAAACAATTAAAACTCTACATAGCCTTCAAGAAATGGAAATAGATGAAGTTCCACATCTGCAATATTTTCTATCATCTTAAATAACAATTTGGTAGTCTTCTTTGTGTGTAACTTTATATATATTTTGGGTTTGCATCAAATCCTAACAGAGTCGCCGACTTTCTCTTTTATAAATTGTTTTGTTTTGTGATTTTGTCATTCGAGTGCGACGTTATTTTGTTCGTGTCTTAGTTTTTTATTTCTCGTCTCTTTGCAGCGTTTTAGTTTATTTTAAGTTTGTTCTTTTTGGGTTTATTGAAATGTCCGAGAATGACTCGTTTACTCAATGTCTTATTTTAAGTAAGAGGCTTATGGAGGTTATCACCAAACTCGACACTTTCTCAACCTTACAGATGACTTGCAAACATGTAGTTGAATCGGCCATGTCAAACACCACCTATTGTCGATATGAGCAAACACTGACAAATATTTTTTCCGATGATAGATGACATTAAAGACTGTGAATCTTGCACTATCTTTTATTATTGACCATATGTATAAGAAATTAGTATGGTTGTTAGGATTATGTTTTTTGATAGGTAATTTTTTATTGGCTTTTGAAATATTTATATGTATTGCTATCGTGTTTTTTACTTTCTCGTTTATTCCAATATATGGATGGAGAATGTCCCAATCTATGATCAATTTAATTGTAATACTCTCATGTTAGCGTTTGAAAGAAAGTTAATTTTGTGTCAAAAAATTTGTAGTATCAAACTTTTCAACATATATCTTTTCTGAATATTTCAAAACCGACAACATCTTTAAGAGCTTCATAGCCATTTTCAATTATGTCCCAAAGTTCAGGATCATGTGAGACGTGGAAACATCTCAACATGTCCTTCTAGTATTCAAATCTCTCTCCATCAAATAAGGATGTCTGCTAACATATTCACCTATAGCTTCATCCCCAGAGTTAGACATAATAATAAAAAAAAAATCTTTACTCAACCTTGAGACTGAACTCTGATGCCAATTGTAGAGAGAAAACACAAGAAAGACGGGTTTGAATTTTGTTTTGTTTTTAAAAACAAAATAATTAAAACATATTATAAATTAGCGATGTTAAAAGAAAGAACCAATAAAGAGATAAGGAGAATAACCCAAGTCAAAATATCTTGGTTCACCACCAACACAGTAGTTACGTCCAGTCCTTTCACTCTAAAGGATTTAATCCACTAATCATCAAGAGTATCACACGATCACTGAACACCTACTAGGCAATATGATTGTGTTTAATTTTTTTCAACTTTCTTCCTTAGTACAATCAAGTTGTTGAAGATAGCAGCCACTACTAGTTGAGTTCGAAAAAAAAATGGTTAGACATGTTTTTATTTAGAAACTCTTACAAGAGAATGTTTATAAGGTACGCTCTCAAAGTATTTTTGGATTTTTTAGCACTCAAGAAGTGATACGAGAATTTTCACAAATTTCTATGTATGAAGGCAATAAGATCTTTTTGATGTGTATATTGTAGTGAGGATCATTGACACTTTAACCAGACAGTAAATTGTTTGCCAGATTCAACAGACGCATAATCATCAGAGCAAACATTTTTTAAAAGATTCATCATAGACACATTGAGAACACGTTGAAAAGAGTTAGTCATAACATTAACAATTCTTTCAGAGTATTGTCTTGTTTTCCTTATTTATTTTCTCAAATTATCAGAGGATACATCGTAAGGTCTTTAAAGTTCATGACTAGGGAACTGCACACTTAATTAAATTAACAAGTGATAAAAGAAAGAACCGATAAAGAGATAAGGAGAATAACCCAAGTCAAAATATCTTGGTTCACCACCAACACAGTAGTTACGTCCAGTCCTTTCACTCTAAAGGATTTAATCCACTAATCATCAAGAGTATCACACGATCACTGAACACCTACTAGGCAATATGATTGTGTTTAATTTTTTTCAACCTTCTTCCTTAGTACAATCAAGTTGTTGAAGATAGCAGCCACTACTAGTTGAGTTCGAAAAAAAAATGGTTAGATAGGTTTTTATTTAGAAACTCTTACAAGAGAATGTTTATAAGGTACGCTCTCAAAGTATTTTTGGATTTCTTAGCACTCAAGAAGTGATACGAGAATTTTCACAAATTTATATGTATGAAGGCAATAAGATCTTTTTGATGTGTATATTGTATTGAGGATCATTGACACTTTAACCAGACAATAAATTGTTTGCCAGATTCAACAGACGCATAATCATCAGAGGAAACATTTTTTAAAAGATTCATCATAGACACATTGAGAACACGTTGAAAAGAGTTAGTCATAACATTAACAATTCTTTCAGAGTATTGTCTTGTTTTCCTTATTTATTTTCTCAAATTATCAGAGGATACATCGTAAGGTCTTTAAAGTTCATGACTAGGGAACTGCACACTTAATTAAATTAACAAGGGCTACAAATTGGACTCACAAAATAATTTTTGTTATCATCAAAACATTTAAGGGTCATTGTTCTTCAACTCAACTTTGTTCTAACAAAGGGGATCAATGATGACATAGCCAATTTAAATTGTCTGACCAATTGTTTTATGACATAGTATCAAGTCTCCTAACCAAGTACTTTAAAGTTAGAATGGTACCAAATTGGTGAAGAAGTAGAATATAAGCTCATGTATAACATTTAATTGGCTGTTGTGATTAATGTCTTTCAAAAGTGATGATAATTTCTCTTATATGATTTGATAATTTCATGACTTGTTGTCTTTTATACAATAAACAAGCAAGTTACCTTCATTACTTATAATGTTGGAGTCTTTGAGGGTTTACCTTCATGACTTGTTGTCTTTTATCACATAAGTTCATTGTGTTTCAATAATATATATTAGCAGCAACACAAAATATTAATTTATATTAAATAATTATTTGGGTAATTTAATATAAGCAATAAATAAAAAGTATGAAACATACCCTCAATAACTTTTTCAGTGATGTCAAAAAGATCAAAATCCATTGCTTCAAATTTGAGATCACTAGGGTTCAACCAGTTTTAAGTGCCTCAACCATTTAACATATAAAGAGCTACGAAATACATCAAGCACACATCCACTAGTGCTAAAACATGACTTGGATGCCATTGTAGAAATTGGTATAGCCAATACATTGTGAGCAATGAGATAAATAATCGTGTATTTTGAAGAATTTGCTTTCCACCAACCCAAGATGTCAAAATTAGCATTTTCATCAATGCTTAGTGTGTTCTCTTCTAAATTAATTTTAGTCTTCTTTTGTTTTTTTCCATAAGTCCACCCTATTGTCAGAAACACATTTAACACTGTTTAGTCCACTTTGAGATGGTATGCTTCTTAAACCATTTTCATCATCTCCAATTTCATTTTGTGAAGCATCTCATCTTGAGTAAGACAAGTGCAAATCATCCAAGGTATCACTTACCAATTTAAACATATTAGTAACTAGTACTTTGTCAAACATATCCGCCAAACACAAAGTGACATAATCAAGCTTATATCGAGGATCCAAAACAACGACAACAATCAACAATGGATTCATTTTATCAATATTTCCCCAATATTTATTAAACTTTTCTCTCATTGAATTTGCAATTCCTCCTAATGGTTTACAATGACTTTTACTCCAACTTGACAATTGAGACTCAACTGTTACAATTTGATGGAAGCATATATTCGATGTCACGTGCAAAGAACCTGAGAAACATAAAGTTACTTCATAGAAAATTTTCAAAAACTGAACAAAGATCCTACAATCTCCCAATCAATACTTTTAGGCGGACCAAATCTTTTTCTCTCTTTTTCCTCTTCACCAAATCATTTTCGAAAGTCCCATTCTTGCTCATTAAGTCTATCAAATGCTTTTTCAAACTTCTCGACATGTTCCAGCATAACATATGTGAATTCCACCTAGTTGAAACATCTAAGTACGCAAGGCTTTGATGCTTAATCATTTCGGTCTCAATGCACTCTTTAATTTTTTTAAGTCTTTGGGGAGAAGATCTAACATAATGTACAATATTTCTAATACTTTCGATGGACAATTGCTGCTCATGTGTGCCGTCACAAACAATCAAATTTAGAATATGAGCATAACACCTCATATGCATATAATTTCCACTACACACTACTCCTCCCCTATTATTAAACTTCTTTTGAAGGTATGAAATTGCTCCATCATTTGAGCTTGCATTATCAACCATTATGGTAAAAACATTTTCAATTTCCCATTCTCTTAAACATCTTTCAATTTCTCTTCCAATTGTTTCACCCTTGTGATTTTCAATTTGACAAAAGTTTATAATTATTTTATGTAGTTTCAATTCTTCATTAGTAAAATGCGCTGCCAAACACATATAGCCTCAATTGGGGTTTGAAGTCTAGCAATCAATTTTCAAACAAACACGAATACATGATTTTTGAAACAATCGCTTTCATGGAGAATCATCAAACTCTAAGTCTTGTGCCAAATTTGAGCATTGTAATCGAGTTGGACACACTATCGATTGTTGTTGGAAGTTGCATGGTAAGCTTTTGCCTTCAATAAATGCAACTCAACTTGATCCTTCTGCCACTATTTAGACTACACCATATATACAGGGCTCCCCGATAAATTATAAAGATTTCCTTTGGTAGGTTCAGAGCCATATGAACTCTGGCTCTACTACTTCAATCACTCATCTTTTCTCGGCCCTTGGATTCTTGATTTTGGTGCATCTGGTCATGTCCCTGGTAATAAAAGTCTCTTTTCTTCTCTTTCTACATCTGGTTTTTTACCAACTATAATTTCTGCCAATGACTCTCAAACTCGGTCTCAATGTGTTGGCACTGTCCAAATTATCCCTTCCATTTTAGTTGCATTTATTCTCTATGTACCTGGATGTCCTTTTAAATCACTTTTAGTGATTCAATTGACCTTCACACTTGGTTCCAAAATGGCATCTATTAGACTGTTTTTCTTAATTGCAGCAATTTAACATTGGTCTCTCCGTCAACATGACAATAAAAATGCCTTTTGGCACAGTGATCTTGAAGAGGAAGTTTATATGGAGCAATCACTATAATTTGTTGCTTAGGGGAGTTGATCATAACATTTGAGCACATGTTTCTAGCTTTTTACTTTGGTATTTTAAAAGCTCTTTATAGCTTAGAATAATTTTTTAGCTTGTTTCTAAACTTTGGGTCGAATTTGATTTATAATTTTATTATTTGCATTTTGACCCCTGCTCGCTCTGTAGGCCATAACTTGAGTTCTGGATATCAGATTAACGCATGTGAGCAAATATTGGAGAGCTAAAAATCAGAGCTACAACTTTTGTGTTGGAATAAAAGCCCAATGCTGAACTTTACTGGGCCTAAATTGCAAATTTCGTAATCTGGACTTTTGTAGTAATTTTATATAGCGGACCACTTGTTTTTAAAGCCCAAAATCGAGTATTATATATTGGAAGTTTCTTTCCTTTCTTAGACATACTATTTTTTAGGATTGAGAACCAAATAGAAAAACATATTTCTTTATTTATTTAATGGAATGCTAAATTTCTTAGATTGATTCGCTGTTTCGGAGTTTCATCGACACCTTGAGTCATGTTATAATGTTAATTTCGCGTTATGATTCTATTTCTCTTTATTCGATGTTATTGTTATTCTGATTACTTAATTCGAATTTAATAGGATTGATTAGATTCATTTGACAGAATTTGATTTTCTAATTTAATTGAATTATAATTTTGCTATGCTTGATCGTTAATTGTAAAATATCGATGGTTGTGATGCTTAATCCAGTCAAAGAAACTGAATTTACATAGGGTTGATTACGCTTGTTTGATGAATTCTATAGTCAAATAGGAATAGAATCATAAATTAGAAATTAAACTCGTTGATAGAATCTATGATAGATCTGAAACATGGATAAGTGGATTAATCGTTGTGCTCATCTGTTCAAACAAAAAACTAAAAAAATCCTTTTCTAATTTTAACTTTCAATTTGGTAAATATTATTATATCAGAAGTCTTTGCAAAAAGACTTGAGTTATTACCTCTATTTACATTTTGTTACTTGTATTTGATCTGTGTACGACAGCGGATCAGGAGTCTTCTACCATGGTTTGTCGGCTACACAGGTCCCTTTATTGTCTTAAAGAGTCTCCTACAACATGGTTTGGCAGATTCAACGATAATAATGAAAAACTTGAATAGTATGTCATAAAAAATTTATACTTGATAATTATGATTAACAATAAAAAGGAATATTTTGTACTGACCAACTAAAAAGTCGATATCATAATCACTCGAAAAAATCTCACCAAGGTTGAAAATAGGATAAATGTTGGAAAGAACTTTTTCATCATCAACAATTTTCAATTTGACATTAAACTAAAAGGTTAACTTATACTCATATTTTGTAGTACGATACGACCTAATATTTGCTGTGACCCCAAAGTTAGACATAGAATAGACATGACCCTCTTGCAAGTCCTTTTAGAACTTATAAATCAACTTTATATGCACGATTGCATGTATTCTATTAGCCAATAAAAATAAATTTACCAGTTAATAACTTAAACTTAAAAGCAACGTGAAATTTATTAAACTTTTTTTTAACCATATGCCAAATGTATTAATAAAATTTAATGAACACAATTTATATACATTTGAGTCCATGAGAAACATATCAATCGAGAATGGATGTTTGTCACGCACAACATCCTTGACAGACTATAGTCTTAGCACATGAACATTCAAACTCCATGATTCTTTAATTGCGTTGACGTCGAAAATGCTATCATTGTTTCTAGGAGCCATGGGTAGAATTGGTACTAATATGTTTTTATCTTTTGTATGACTTCTTAATGTATAGACAAAAAGTCTACGACATTTAGGTTAAACTCATTATTATAAAATAATATTATAACCAAATTAGGTTAAGCTTAAATACGCAAATATAAGTGGAAATTGTTCAAAAATCTCTGCTAGTATTACACTATAAAATTAATTTGATTTTTCGACATCTAATAATTACCAATCTAAACTAAAATTATTAGTTCAACCAAAAAGTTAGAATTAATAATAACTTTATCACATAGTTGAAAACGTAAATGAGAGTAATTTACTTTATGACTTGTTGTTTCTTACAATTAAATAAATAGACAACTATTTAATGGATCACATATATTGTTGTTTCTATGAGCCATGGATAGAATTGATGCGAATTTGTTTTTATTTTTGGTATGACTTCTTAATATATAGACAAAAGTCTACGACATTTAGGTTAGACCGATTATTATAAATTGATAATATAACCGAATTAAATTAAGTCCAAATACGCGAATATAAGTGAAAACCGTTCAAAAATCTCTTTCAATGTTACACTATAAAATTAATTTAATTTATTGACATCTAATAATTAGCAATCAAAATTAGTAGTATTAGTTCCAAAAAAAAAAATTCAGAATTAGTAATATCTTTATGACCTAACTGAAAACGTAAATGAGAGTAATTTTCTATATGTGATTTGCTGCTTATTATAGTTAAATGAATAGACAATTATTTAGTTGCCACATTTATGATAATAGACAATTAAATGAATAGTTTTGCAAAATTTGTTATTTAGATTTTGTTAGTTTATGACAATTAAATGAATTAAAGATAGACATTTTTTTTTTTACTAAATGTCGTTCAATAAATGTTAGATACATATTTTTAGACAAAGTGTACTATATTCTAATTTGGAAGAAATTTGTTTATAGTATAGATGTATATATGGATATACAATATTGTTTTTTCACTTTTGCTTCTCGTTACCTATGTAGTACAACCTTTCATTGCAATCAAACCCTCGACCACCCTTGTCATACTCAATAATGCATCTTATATGAACAAACAATCCAGGTTCAACTCATGTCAAATATTATATATTAATTTCCAAACCAATTCAATCCAAATGATATAGCATATATATTAGAAAAGAAAAAACTCCAAAATAGAGAAGTAAACAGTGAAGATGGCAAATGATCTGCCACCGCGGGTAGGGTCTCCTGTCGAGCTCGTCGTGTTGTTCCTAACCTGTGTCCATGATCGACGCATAGAAGAGGAGACGCATTCTCCGCCGCCGTTGTGGATCGCCTCTGGTCTCACACTACGCGAAAAAACGCATATTACAGCAGCGCTTTTTTTAAGCCATTTACAGCGCTTTCAAAAAAATAAGCGCTGTGGAAACGAGCGCTGTAAATGATACAACAGCGCTTTTATAAAAGCGCTATAAAAACATGTAAATACAACGCGCGCTTGTTATGCACATTTTACAGCGCTTCTTCACAAAAGCGCTGTAATATGCACCCCATCATATGAGTTATGGGTGGGCATATTACAGCGCTTTCTCAAAAAAGCGCTGTAATATGCCCACCCATAATTTCAATATATGGGTGTACATATTACAGCGCTTTCTCGAAAAAGCGCTGTAATATGCCACCCATAATTTCATATATGGGTGTGCATAATACAGCGCTTTTCTCGAAAAAGCGCTGTAAAATGCCCACCCATAATTTCATATTATGGGTCTGCATTTTACAGCGCTTTTCTTGTACATTTTTACAGCGCTTTCTCACGAAAGCGCTGTAGAAGGTGCACCATTAAAGCGCTTTAGAACAACATTTTACAGCGCTTTTTAAAAAGCGCTGTAAAATGTGTGTGTGTTTTTTTTTTTTTTTAAACGCTGTAAATTAATTATTTGAAATGAAAAGTGCTTTTTAGCTTTTTATGGCACTTTTTTTAAAAAGCGCTGTCTTTTTATCTTTGTACCCAAAATTACTTTTGATCCAAAATCACTTCACAATCAGTAGAACAGAACATATTACAGACAATCAGTAGAACAGAACATATTATAGACAATCAGTTCACACAATCAGTAGAACATAAATCAGAACTCTGTAACTTTTTTAACATATATGTAACTCTGTAATTTACAACCTAAGTAACTACATTCAGATACATATATACAACCTAATTTACAACCTAATTACCTACATTCAGATCCATTATATAATAACTAACAGATCCATTATATGCATATATTGTGTCCTATGATCATTTACATATAATAACTAACAGGATATACATTATATGCACTAGCTACCATATAATATTCAGATCCTTGCCCAGCAGCAAGCTATTTCCCAGAAAATCAAATAATTTTCATGTCAAGCACGTACTGACACCATTCTTCCTTTAATTCCATCAGATCTTCCTCAGAATATGATGGACTGGAATTGGCAAAGTACTGCAATATAAAAATTGAACATATTATATTAAGTTAGTATCAAATATATAGATAATTATATATGAAAATCATATAATGCAAATATCGTACCGTTTCTGGGATATAGTTTTATTCTTCTCAACAATCTCCTTCATGAATCTCAATATGTAGTACCCACAGTCGATGTTATTTGTTTGACGAGGGCACTTTATTGAGATCCATGTAATGTTATTAGACTTCTGCTTCAACACTTTAGCACCTCTTTGAGCTCGATAAACTTTTAAGGCACTATCGAATGAATAAATGTGATTATTAGAGCATGAATATTTATATATATATATATATATATAATATATATATGTAAGAAATAAATGAATATTACTTACGTGTCGAGCATATTCTTTATTCCGGGGTGATTGGTGTAATCGCCGTGCACGGGATCCAAATAGTATATCACTTCAGAGACCGCATTGATTGCAAATAGCACCCAATGTGCCCTACAACAACAAAAAATTGGTTAAGCAATTTTGTTTATAGACAACTAATAAACTAAATTCTCATCAATTAAAAAAGATAAAATTACGTACCCTGAATTATATGGTGCCAAGAACAATTTATCACTTTCTTTATTTTCTTAAAAACATATCTACAATGTAGTGTTTTACATTGTCTGGATCGAGTTTGAACATCGACATCTTATGCGGAGACAAGAATGAGTATTTATTTGACAGTTTCCTCGTGCACACGACCTTTCTCGTACAAAAACCTTCAATGAAAATTTTAAACTAGATTAATTACCAGTACATTTAATTAATTACAAATAAATGCAATTAAAATATTTTTTTACCTTATGTACAAGCTGATTACAGTAACACTCAGCTCCTTATGTTCGAGAAGATCGTACATTTGCTCTTTTTCGAGGTATTCAATATACTCATCTCCAAAGATGTCTTGATTCATTTGTACAATGGGCGAATCGTTGCTGCTGCCATGTTCCTTTTTATTTGGATGTCAAAGACACGCCCCATATTTACCAGGCGTGGCTGACTTTTATTAGGAGCAGCAGCAGCAGCGACCGATTTTCCCCGATCCAGATTTTTTGTTGCTGCAAGTTTGGCAGCTTTATTACCCTCCAGCCTTTGTAGTTTGGCAGCCCTATTAACCTCCAATTTTTGAGGTCTGTTGCCTTTTTTGGCTGTAGGGGTGTTTATTTATTTGGACCTACAAAAATGAGGTAAAATGTTCAGTTTATTGAATCTGAAAAAATAAAAAACCTTAGGGCATAAATGTGACAAACCTTTTTCGGGAGATGTAAACTGATTTGTCCTTGGGAATCTTTTTTTCGAGGGCAACAAGTGTGTGTGGGCCATGCCACGTAACTGCCCAATAGCGTCGCTTAAGAACTTCATATCTCCATCGTTGTCCGGTATGGACAACGGTGCAGTTGGTTCGAAAGCAACCGTAGGCGATACTTTGACATGGCCCGCGGGGATCGGAATATTGTGCAATACTTCTCCCGAAGTATTGTGCAATATTCCTTTTCCCACCTTCCGTTGAGTCGGCGAGGACAAGTATAGGACACATGTAGTGACACCCTACATCAATAGTTAAAACATAAGTACAGTTAATATATAAGTTTGTTTAATACATAAGTAATTACATAAGCAAGTAAGTAGTAAGTAATTAATTACCTCGGGAATACGCTTCAAACCGACGTTGCAACTCCCGGTTTCACTCTCCATTTGTATTTCAGGTTGGGAGCTGAACCGGAAGTTGCTTGTCTTTATTCGTATTCACCAAGAGTGCCACTTGCTCCGATAAGATTCTGAGCTTCTCTAATACTTCCTCGTTGGAAGGTTTTTGGCGCTTCTCTTGAGGAAAAAAGCTTTTGGGAGTTACGCCAAATCCTTTCCCCCTCACTCGACCGGAATACTCAGGGACATTAAACACTTTCCCAAGAATGTCCCTGCACGTATCCTTGTTGCCCTCTTGAGTTTCAGAACTTTGTTCAATAGTTTCCTAAAATACATGTAACATTAAAAAGATAAGTTCAATAGCATTTTTAAAATACAATATTAAAAAATATTAAAGTGATAATATACTTACACAAAGTTCTACAACTTTCTTGACATTTTCATTATCAACCACTCCTCTTTGTTTAACACGCGCTTCCTTCCATAAGATATGACGACCCAAGGGTTGATCGGCTTGGGTGTCTTTTCTCTATTCGTTAAAATCATAAAACAAAATAATACAAATTAGTTACACACTATAGTTTATATAATACAATTACTTCATTATATAAAAGTGATGTTTAATTACTTACAATTTTTTGTTCAAGGCGTGCATATCCCATACGTGATTTCTTGTATGGGTGTTTTGGGTTGCTTGCCCGTTCGCGATTTGCCTTACTATATTCTATATTAAAAAAAAATAGCAATTGTGTAAAAATTTAAAATACGCTACGAATATGATAATAAACACAAATGCTAATAAATTAATAACTTACGACAAACGCCGGGTCAGAACGTTTGGAAACAAATGCACTCCATTCATCCTTTGATATATAATGTTGATATATCTTTGGAGGTTCAGCATTTGTGTTTCCTTCTCTATCTTTTAGATAGAATTTGAGAGATGGGATCTAAATCCACGATGGATTTTCCCAGCAACTCTCAAAACATATGACTTTCGTTCCTCATCAAGAACAAAAGTGGTCTGCAATGAAAATAATTATAAGTAATGTATTTTACAGAAAAAACATTATAAATGACAAAAGAGTAGATCAAAATATTTACTTGAATGTCATTTCCAGATGATATCTTTGGCATCTTCAACGCCTTATCTCTCCAGTTGTCTATTGTTATTGGGACATTTTGACGAAACAACAGCCCCAATGTAGCTTACAAACATGGAGCTGTGGGGTCAACTGGCTGACCACTCTCGTTCCAGCCAACCTAATAAACTCATATAGTAAGTACATGCCCTAAACCCCTATATTTGGTTGCAAGTGGGTCGATAAATAATAATGGCATTCGGATGATGAGTCAGGATTCTTGCTGCGATTTAATAGGTGGATAAAAAGACGAGCCTTTATTTAGCGCGCAAGCCAACAAGTGTTTTATGCACTGATGCCTTCTAATGAAAATGCTTTGTCCTATCGACCAATAAAATAATAGAATAATAATGATGAAGAATGTTGAATGATCTTTATTTGCAACATCACAACAACCACATGAAATCGATTCAACTGAGACTGGTTTATATCTTAGAGATACATGATGAGGAATGATTAATCCATCGTTCGATATGTAAATGACAACAAAGTGAATAGTCCACCAGGAAAGAAGAAGGGCATCTAATGTAATGTTAATTGTTTTAATAGGCTATGCGATGTAAACAGAACTGTGGTTATTGTAAATATGCATTAACGATTGAGTGTTTTATACTAAGTCGATTAATTTATTTCTGAACTGAACGAACTGAACTGTACAAGAGATTCCATTGTCATTTCTAATAATCAGCATGAATCTGAATTGAGTGTTTATACTAAGTTCTGATTAAATATTTCCTGAACTGAACTATACAGAGAGATTCTCATAGTCCATAACTAATATCATTGCAATGTAATAGTGAATTGAGTGTTTTATACTTAGTTTGATTAATTTATTCCTGAACTGAACTGTACAGAGAGATTCATCATGTCATTTCAATAATTCATCGCATGTAATCTGAATGAGTTTTTCATACTAAGTTCTGATATTTATTTTCTGAACTGAACTGATAAAAAGGTTTTAATGTCATCCCAACCCAAATAAACCAAACACAAAAATAAAATAAAGAGACATTTTACAGCGCTTATATAAAAAGCGCTGTAAGAGCATCCTTTTAAAAATAATTTACAGCGCTTATGTTAAAAAGCGCTGTAAAAATGTTTCACAAAAAGCGCTGTAACGATCTTTTGAAAGCGCTGTAAAAATGGCTTAAAAATAATATTCTTCAGACACCTAATTTCTTCAAACACCTTGTACGCATCATGGATTCAAAAAATCCTCAGACACAAACCCATTTCTTCAAACACATTGTACGCATCATGGGAATCCAAAAACATCAGACATAACTCCATTTCTTCAAACACCTTGTACGCATCATGGGAATCCAAAAAGGGTGGAGATTGAATTGTGAAGAGTAAGCTTGATGTTTGGAAGAAGATGCTAAAAGGAAAAGAGTTTGGTGAAGAGAAGGGATTGTGGTGACCAGTTACTTACTATGGGTTTTGCATGTTGAGCTTAAAAATAACATAACAAAACACAAAACAATAAGGCCTTTTAAGAGCGTTATTTGGAAAAAGCGCTGTAAAAGAGCCTTCTAAAATAACCTAAAAGAGACACTTTAGAGCGCTTAGTGGAAAAGCGATGTAAAAGCTTTAAAAACATTAATATAAATAATAACACACGGTCTTTTACAGCGCTTATTTGGAAAAAGCGCTGTAAAGAGCTCTTAAATTAACATAAAGAGACATTTTAGAGCGCTTATGTGTAAAACGCTGTATAAAGGCTTAAAAAACATTCAAATAAAACAATATAACACACGGAGAGTCGTTTACAGCGCTTATTTGACAAACGCTGTAAAAGGCATTCAAATCCATAATAACACACGGAGGTCTTATAGCGCTTATTGAAAAAAGCGCTGTCTAAAGAGCCTTTTAAGAATTTAACTAAAGAAGCTTTTAAGCGCTTATGTGAAAAGCGCTGTAAAAGGCTTAAAAACATTCATATAACATAATAACCACGGGGTCTTTTACACGCTTTTTGGGAAGAGCGCTGTAAAAGATCCTTTTTAAAATTTAACTAAAGAAGCCTATAGAGCGCTTTACAAAAAAAAGCGCTGTAAAAAGGCTTATAAAAAGCGCTGTAAAAGTGTTACGTATATATAACAGTTACCTCTTCAGTTTCCTCTCATTACGTAACCTTCATCTCAACCTTCATTTCTCTTTCTTTTGCAACCCTATCATCCGTCCTTTACGAACCTTATTTCCACGATCATCCTCCTTCATTTCGAACGTTATTCCATCCAAGATCATCTCTCCCATTTCCACGATATATTTCATTGAAATACGTAACCCTCATTAAGTTATTTCTTCAATACCGTCCCTTTTCTTGAACCATATTTCTGTGAACTTTCTGCTTCCCTATGTTCTTTAGAATTTCATCTTTCTCGAACCATTATTCAGGTATTGGAGTTATAAATTTTTGTAATCATAAAATGCATGTTGAGCTTTTAAGATATACTGATCATGTGAGTTTTTAATAATAATGCATGATCCATGTTGACTTGTTATGTTATCTAAAGTGCATGTTGAACTTGTTGTAGTTAAATGGATACAAACAAAAGATTTAGAAGTTCAAAATGAAGAAGTTGGCACCTCTAAGACTTACGAAAAAGAGTCAACGTGGTGCAACTATCATGCAAAGGGATTAAAAACACGGAGTATGGCATTAATTTGAGGTATACTATATATCTCTGTGCTGTGTGTTTTTATCTTTTAGGTTA
>PGTU02013840.1:0-13236 GCA_002896215.2 Cicer echinospermum
TATATATATATATTTACGCGGGCGTAACAATCTCCTCCCCTTATAAAAATTCGTCCTCAAATTTATTTGACTTTTTATTTAATTAATAAATACAACTGACCTTGAGTTTCAACATAAGTGTGGGTACTTTGCACGGATGACTTCTTCGGGTTCCCAAGTAGTTTCTTCACCTGATGGACCACGCCAAAGAAATTTTACCGAAACAATATCTTTTGAGCGTAAACGTCTCACTTGACGATCTAATATGACTACCGGATGCTCAATGTATGATAAACTCTCATCTAACTGTATGTCTTCATGATTAATCACATGAGAAGGGTCGTGAAGATACTTTCGAAGCATCGAAATATGAAAAACTGGATGAACTCCCGAGAGATCCGGTGGAAGTGCCAAGCGATACGCTACTGGTCCGACTCTCTCTAAAACTTCAAATGGTCCAATGAACCTTGGGCTTAGTTTCCCCTTTTTACCAAACCGCAACACTCCTTTCATTGGTGAAACTCGTAAGAAATACATGTTTCCCACTGAGAACTCTAAGGACGACGCCTCTTATCAGAATAAGATTTTTGCTGCTATTGAGCTGTTACTAGCGATCCCGAATCAGTTTAACTTTTTCAATGCATCTTGAATCAATTCTGGACCGACTAATTTAGCTTCACCAACTTCAAACCACCCTATCGAGGACCTACACCGTCTTCCATACAAAGCTCAAACGGAGCCATCTTGAATACTAGATTGTAACTATTATGTATACAAATTCCATCAAGGCAAATGTTGATCCCAACTACCCCAAGATCCAGAACACAAGCACGAAGCATATCTCCAATATTTGTAATAGTCCTTTCAGTTGACATCTGTTTTGAGTATGGAAAATGCGGTGCTAAGCTTTCAACGAGTCCCTAGTGGAAGTTATGAACGAACTTCCAAAATTGAGCAGCAAATTGAGCCAACGGTCGGAAATATAAGACATCGGGTACACCATGTACAAAGAGACAATTTTATCTAAATAAATTAGCATATTGATATGCAGTATAAGTAGTCTTCACAGCAAAAATGTGCTAATTGGGTCAACCGATCTATAATCACCACACGAGTCATAAACCCTTTTGGTCGTGTAACCTGTGACAAAATCCTTATAGCATGCCTTCCCATTTCCATTCAGGTATTTCAACAGTTGAAGTAATCCCGCAGCCTTGGTGCTCAGCCTTGACTTGTTGACACACTAAGCACCTAGAGACAAAATCTCTACTCTCTCTTCATCCCTCCCACAATACAATTCTCTCAAAGTCTTGATACATCTTGTTAGAAACCTGGGTGTAATAGTATAAGAAGAATGATGAGCCTCCTCTAAATTTCCTCCTTAAGCCACCAACATTTGGAACACACAGTCGAGCCTTCAATCTCAGCACACCATCAGAATCAAACTGAAAAGTCTGAAATTTTACCATTTTGAACATTATTTACCATATTCACCAAGTAGGGTCTTGACTTGAGCTCCTTGATACATAACTATGGTTGAACGAATGTACGTGGGCTAAAAATAACTCGAATGACCAATTCCATGAATTCCACTTTCAACAACCCTCTTAAATCTTTAACTTGGCCTCTTTACTTCTGTTATATTGAGCAGACTGCCCATGAAGATTCCTACTCAAAGCATCTACAACAACATTTGCCTTCCCTGATGGTATAAGATTGGTGCAATCATAATCTTTCAAAGTTCATCCATCTTCTTTGTCTTAAATTTAAGTCTCGCTGTTGAAAGATATACTTAAGACTTTATGATCGTATAAAATCTCACAAGTTTCACCATATAGAATAGTGCCTCCAAATCTTAAGAGCAAAGATAACTGCAGCCATTTCCAAATCATGTGTGGGATAGTTCACTTCATGCCTTTGATCACCCTCCTGTGTTGTCACAACACAACCCCAACAAGTTGTCTGCACAACCTGTTGTAATCCCCTGCAGACCAGCAGCAAACTCTTCCATGGCTGGATTTCCGCGCCTCCTCCTAGGTACCTCAACATCAGCATTCAAACCACGTCCCGCCAACACTAGCTCTACGCCTGTTTCGAGCACGAACTGAAACACGACCTCGTTGACGAACGCCTTGAGCTTGAAATGCTTTAAATGTCTAGGCTTGGATATTAGGAATGTGTTGAGAGTAGATATGACTAAAAAATAAGTTAATATAAGTGAAAGATATTCTTCACCTTTCAAGTTAATTTTGTAGGGTTAAATTAAGTCAAATTAAAATTCTAAGATCTTAAGTGCATTAACAATTTATTATGGGTTATCAATAAATCTGTTTTACATTGACAATCAATAAAAACTCACTATTTATCTACTTATACATTAAATTCGAAATACACTTATCAAAGTGGCAATGACGTGGCTAAACATAACTCTCAAAGCAATCTCCCAATCTATCCAACTCATAGAAGTGTTAGGTCATGTCATCAGTCGTTGTGTCTATAATCAGATGTTGAAACACTCTAAACACTTTTAATCCAAAGTGAGCTAAAATATTAACCTAGGAATTTAGATGTTATTACTTATTCTGCTTATGATATGAAATTATGCAGTCCAATCTGTTTTAGAAGCATTTGGGAATGCAAAGACTGTTGGGAATAATAATTCAAGGTATTCATTAATCTTTTATAATCTCTTAATTGGTTTATATTATTAATTAAACTGTGTCCTAAGCTTACATATAGTATAAATAATTTCAATCGCTTTGGTAAGTTTGTGGAGATTCAGTTTGATTAATATCCAGTCCTAAGTTTACATAGTTAAACACTGTTTTAGGTTGTCAATCACTCTTTTAAAAAAATTTCAATTATAAAAATGATTTTTTTTAGTTTACAAATGCAAACTTTTAAGAGTGATTATTTTTTAAAAAAAAGTTTTATCTTACGAAAAAAAGTTGTTTTTGTTCGTACCGTAATGTAAATCATTAAAATTAAAAACAATTTTTTTGAGACTACTAAAAACCAGTTTAATCATTTGAAGCAAACGGTTCAAATTCATTACGAAATTAACTAGATATTTTAAACTGTATTTGCTGCTTATTGTCCCAATTTTAGTTATTTAAAAATAATTTCTCTCTGTTTGTAATGTATCTCTGGAAGATTTTTTATTCAAATCTATAACATCCATAGAATTACTTCTTTATTCTTTTGTTATTTGTGATGAAAAAGTCCCTTGAAGACTCTTTTTTGCAAACGTGTTATGGTGACCCGTGGTGATACTATAATGAAAAATGTCTTCATCCAAATTCTGCAGCTCTCAGCAGAGAAGCATTGGCAAAATATTGTTTATTCAAGGCTTTTTGATTGGTAATTTATGTGAACTTTATTTAAAAAAAAAATAATTGTTTATACATTGTTATAAAACATCATATTATTATGCATTGGCTAATGTAATTCAATTTATGAAAATATCTGTTGAATTAGGATTGTGGACAAGATTAATAACTCAATTGGTCAAGATCCAACGTCAAAGAACTTAATTGGAGTTCTAGATATTTATGGATTTAAGATTTTCAAGTCAAACAGATGATTAATTCACATTTTTACCCTAGTTTTTATATGAAATTTCATGAATAATAATTCATGAGAAGGTTTATGAGGTGGATTATTTTAGGGTTTGTTTATTTTAGTGGTATTGACACATTTGAATGAAGCCGTGTCCCAACATGTGTCAATGTTGAACATTGATATTTTGATTATATTTAATTAATTTATTTTTTTAAAATTATTATAAGTGTAGACGTGTAAAATTATTATAATTTTTACTTTGTATTTATATGTTGGTGGCTGGAGTGAAATTTATGAATGAGAGAAGATGAAAGTTAACCAGAAATAATGCATTTTCAAAAATGCTGAAAATAATATTATAACATTTTTCTGAAACTTTGCAAAAATATTCAATCTATTTTTAAATTACATTTTCAAAGACTTTTATAATGTCTTCGCTAATGTCTTGGATTTTTCTTTTGTGCTTACATTACTAACTTTTTGGACTCTCGTATGTGACATTTCCTCAATCCTTTCAGCTTTGAGCAATGTTGCATAAATTTGTGCAAATAAGAAGTTACAGCGACATTTCAACCTGGTTTGGTTCTTTTACTATATCCATCTTTGTAAGATATCATTATCTGGTAAACAAGTTTCTATGGACTCAATTAACATTTCATTATTTCAATATGCAGCATGTCTTCAAAATGGAGCAAGACGAATATACAAAGGAAGAAATTGATTGGAGTTATATAGAGTTTGTTGATAATCAAGATGTTCTTGATCTTATTGAGAAGGTGCAATTCACCCTTCCATCCATTTTGTCATTTTAGGAAAGTTCTACCAGTTTACCATCTCATTCATGTATTAAATGTGATTTTATCCATATCTCAATGCTTTCATCACTCATTAAAGATGATTGTTTTTCAATATTGTTGTTAAGATTCCTTCCTACATTTGATTTAAAAAAAATGTTTATAAGTAGGATGCATCCCTCATTTTATAAGTCGGTTTTTTAGAGTAGAGTTAGATCCAATCAAAATTTTAAGATGATATCAGAGTCTATCTAAAATCTGTTGGACAACCTGCTATCAGACCACTCAGGTCATACTTCAGATGTACTAGCGTAAGGAGGTGTATTAAAAATCCTATATTTGAAGTGATATGTCCTGAAAAAAATATTTATAAGTGGAAAACGCTCCTCACCTTATAAGTCGGGTTTGTAGGGCCGAGTTAAGTCCAACCCAAATTTTAAAGAATACTATTATACATTACCATATTCCATTACAGTGATGCACTTCTTTTCTCGAAACTACCATTCAAATTACATCATTAAGTTAAGCTGTTGTGGAATAGTGATTATTTTCTTAATGCTTTAAGTACCTAGATTTTTCTAACAAAATAATGAAATTGGTTCAATAAATTGCTAGCTTGTGCCTTGTACATAGAACTTCATATATATGTTTGAACTCTATGCAATATAATATTTTCTGTTTTATATAATATGATATGTTTTATTTTTATTTCCTTAAAATCTATTCTAATTCAAAGATGAGAACTTATATTCTCTCTATTTAAATAAGTTTAGACCGAAAAATAAATCATAACAAACATTTTACTACCTTTTTTCTACATAGTTGTACTATGATTTTAAATTGCATTGCATTTACACTCTAAGCTTATATATTGCAAAAATGATGCCTTACAATGCAATTGCAAATATTTTCAAAATTCGCAACATTACGGTTTGCAAACCACAATTTAAGACCATGATTGTACTTGTTATTTTCTATCCAATATTTCTAATTGATGTTTGTTTTATAACTTCAGAAACCCGGGGGTGTTATTGCTCTTCTGGATGAGGCCTGATATGTATTAAATGATCAAATACGTGCATATATATATATACATGGAATTTGCTAGTCTCTTCATTTTGCATCAAGTAAAGTGACATCAACACGTGCATATATATACTTACTTTGAGCAATAACATTCTTTATATATATGTCCTGCCTTATTCTTTGTAGTATGGTTCCAAGTATCAACGCCCGAACTTTTCGAAAAGCTATATCAAACACTAAGGACAATAAGAGTTCAGCAAGCCAAAGTTTCACGCCATTTAAAATCGACGACCGATATTTAATACAAAATATTATATTTTATTTCACTATATACAGTGTTATCTTAAAGTTGTGTTGTATTTAAGTACTTTGTAATCATTTTATATATTATATTTTCAATTGTATTTATGTACTCATGTATTTAAAAAAATGCAAATTGTTTTAATACTATATATAAAAGTATCTGGTGTTTGAAAAAATAAGATATTTAACTAATAAATGTGTCTTAATTTCTAAAATGGTCAATCTGATTAAACCAAACAAAATAAAAATTTTTCATACAGGTTTGGTTGCAAATTTTGTGAAAAAAATTGTAAAACTTCAACAGATTGGTGTTCAGTTTTTTTCGCTCTCCTAAATAAAGAATCAAACTCATATGTTGCATCGTAGCTCTATCTTTCACAAACTTGTTGTAGTTTTCAGTCTGCTATTAATAACAGATTTGGTTCTTATAACAGATTTGTGTCTGCTATTGCAAGATTGCTTTAAATGCATATTTTTGTGTTTAATTGGTTTGATATTTTTTACGATTGTTTCATACCAGGCTTGAAGAAAAACTTTCTGATATGGAATCTGAGAATCAAATTTTTCGGGCAGCAACCGCTGTTGAGTTCATGGTCCAAGAATGTCAGAAAGTCAGCACCTCCTGTAATTCTGGTAAATAAATAAAAAAAACATTGTTTATTATATGAGAATGTTGTTACCTCTTAATTATATATGCACAACTTCCCACCAGTACTTTTTAATTGAATATTTTTAAAAATTCATGCTGCAATTAAGATTATTAATCGTTTAAGTCTGGTCCCAGAGTAATTATATTTTTAGTTGTTTCTTTCATATATATGAATTGAGGACAGGTTTGAAAAATTTCAATTAAAACAAGTTAATGGAGATTTATATTAATTTCTTTTTACCTTTTTACCTTAATTTCGACAGTCTCACAGTACTATCATCCTTTTTACCTTAATTGGAGATTTATATTAATTTCTTTTTCTCCTTTTGCTACTACACAACCTTTGGAAAATGGTCATCAGGTAAAAAACTGTTTTTAGAATTGAAATCCCCGTTTCTTTCCTTGTAATTTATATCATTTTTGTATTTACTATCAAGAGATAAAAAATGTTTCTTGCATATCCTTTGCCATGGTACCAGGGATTTCTACAACAACAAAAACACTTGTTTCAGAATGTGTGAGGAGATCTCACCAGGAGAGAGATCAAGTATTCTCTAGCAAAACAATTGTTGATTTTAAATAAGTTGGTATATATTTTTGTTCCTTCTAAATATACTATTTTTTGTTTACAGTCCTTGCAAAATTGCAAATATACAATTTTTTTTCTATTGGTCCTTGCTATTTTATTTTATTTCCAGTAAATACATTGTTTATATTGGAATTGGTTCATGTAGTATGTGTGTAATATTAATTTTAGTTCCTATGTAGTTCATACTGGATAGACTAAAATCAAATGTTCTATATATTACATAATAATTTCCAACATAAGCAAATATGTCCAGGACTAAAATACAACAAGGTCCAAAAGAAAAAAAAAAGTGTACATTTGCAAGGACTAAAAAAAAAACAAGAATTATAGAGACTAAAAGTAAAAGAAATATATTTACGGATACCAAAATATATTTAAACCTTTTTAATATATTGAAGTTACATTTTTTATAATTCCACAACTTTTAGCTAAATTACCCTTTTGATGCTTTGTTTGGGTGTAGGAAAGTGTAGATACACTTTTCAAATGTGTGACAAAAGATCTTGGATTCTCTGAAGGGAACCTATTGGAGCATTTACACTTTATAATTGTTAGCTACATTGGAAATCTTTTGAAGCAGAAAAAACAAGTATATTTGATCGTCTTATTCAGATAATCGCTTCTGTCATAGAGGTAACTTGATGTTTACTCAAACAATTTTTTGTCTTTCTTAGAGATTGTTGCGTCCAGTTTGTTTACGAAAAAAGAAATCGCCACCAATTTTATTTTTTTAAAAGGAATAATTAGATAAAATCTAAAATAAAGTTCTTGAACAAAAAAAAAAAAAGATTCGAGAGTCGATTACGAATAGGGAAAATAATATTCCCTTACATGGTACTTAAAACAGTTACCCTATAATTAATTGTAATATACAATATTGATTTATTTTACCTCTAAAAATAATTAAAAAAAAAGAAAATAATTATTACATTAAAAAAGAAGGAAAAATATTTTTTTTATTAATTTGTTTGACAAGAAAAAACCTTGCTCCTACGTATCTCAAGTGCAATAGCTAAATCAAAACACACGTAGTTTTGGAAAAATTTTGTTGACCCGATTTTTTATTACTTATTTTTATTTTTTAATTTTATAGTTCAAAAATAAAAATAAAAATACGTAATAATAATAATAACGAAAAATAAAAAGTGAGATGTCTATTCATGGATTATATCTTCTATTTTTATTTTAAAGTAAAGAAAAATTGGTTTTTTTTGTTAGAAAACAACGTAACGTGGCGGTATGAACGAGACCGATGGACGCGACGGTGAAGCAGCCTATTAAAGGATTTGCTCGTACGTTATCGGATATGTCGTGATACAAATGCCACCAACGATTGGGGGTGAGTGATGTGCTGCAGCGAACGAGGATGAATTTCATCCATCGACAGCGACCATTAATTCTAATCCTAAGGAAAAAAACTAGTAATTCATTGTTATGATTGTATTTTAGTTATTTGATAAAGACGTCATATGACTTTTCTGTTATATTACAATTGGGTGAAATTTATTTTCTTGGTTTATAAACATCAATTTTTTATATTTTTTATTTATTATTTTGTGTTGAAAAGAACACAATTTTAGGAACGAACAACTTTATGATTTTCCCAAGATGAGATTTTCTTCCCCTCTTTTGCCTATTATTCTCTTTTCCTTTTTCTCTCTTTTGTGCCCTCAATTGTGCTCTATTTATAGACTTTTTAGGTGTAAATTACAAAAGACAAGAGAATAATTGTCAATTGATTACCATTAATTTGTTTCTTTTCGTTTTCTTTTCATTTAATTGACCACCATTATACTGATTCTTATTACCATTGATTCGTTTTTTCGATTTCTTTTTTATTCAATTGATCATCATTATACCAATTTTTATTACCATTGATTAATTTATTTTCGATTTCTTTTCATTCAAATGATGATCATTATAATGATTTTTATTACCATTAATCTATTTATTTTCATTCAATTAAATACATTTATTTTTTCTTTATTTATTTTAGAAAATAGTGAAAATTTCTGAAAAGCAATCAGAGGCAACGTTAGAATCAATACATCCACATGATGTTCTAATAATTTAAAGGTCCTAACTATTATTGGTTTTCTTATTTATTTTTATCTATTATTTTTATATATTTATGTAAAAATCTTAAGTAAAAGACAAATTAGGTGCAACAGCTGCCCCTTTTTACATAGAATATTTACTTTGAGATTAAAAGAAGTGTTAAGTAGGATTGAAACTCTAATTTGTGTCTGACATATGATTTTGGTCAGTCTTTTACCCAATTTCAAGATACTGGTCGTTTTCTCACTTTGGGTGGAAGTCATTTTCCCGTCTTCAAGATACGGGCTGCGTTTCTCTCGGCTTGCAGTGCGAGTCGTCTTTCCAACTTAACAATGGCGGTCATTTCTCTCGGCTTTGGGGGTGCGAGTCGTCATTCCGGCTTTCAATTGGGGTTCTCTTCTCGGGCTTCGGGGAGTGCGAGTCATTTCCCCGGCTTTTAAATTGTATAAAATGTCATGGAATGAAATGAATGAATATGTGTGGTTTATTATATGTTTTATGGGACACGGGCCTTCAAATCCATGAATGAGACAAACACTTAAACTTTTTTCTTAAACATGATATCTTTGTATTTCTTTTGTCCTCTTCTCTTTTTTCCTTTTCTTCTTTTTCTGTCTCTCTCTCTCTCCCTTTTTTTTTAAGAGAATTAATATTGTGATCTTAAGTTGGATCTCATGTTACTGGCAGCCGCTGTAGCTGTAAACAACCTCTACTATATCCGATTTCATTATATCGAGGTATGGTATATGTTTTACTTACCAATACATGATAATCATAAGATGCATTCCAAGAAGAGGGTTAATTACTAAGATGATAACAATATATATCAAATATATTGAGGCTCAATGATTCGTCGTAAAAAAAAATATACATAGATATGAAACAAAAAGAAATAAGATGGAAGACCTGACTTGGTTACTAGTAATTAAAAGCTATACTGTACTAATTTCTCATGCCATAATCCGATCCATATTGTTGATCCTGTCTTTTTGGGAGTATATTATTCTTTGTTTTTTATTGTTGTTATTGTTTTTCTTCTTCTCTTAGGGTGTCCTTTCAGGTTTTCAACCCAACAGATATTTTTTGTGTACCCTAATTTTTGCCTAAGTCGTCCTTTCAAGTTTTCCAAACCTAGGGCGGTTATTTTTATTTTATTTATTTTTTATTACTATTATTATTAATTATTTATTATTATTGATATTAGTTAATTATTATTATTTTATACCCTAATTTTTGCCTAGGTCGCCTTTTCTGGTTTTCAACCTAGCGGGTATTCATTATTATTATTTTTGTACCTTAATTTTTGCCTAGGTTGCCAATTTTAGGTTTTCAACCTAACGAGTATTCATTATTTAAGCATGACACTTTTTTACGGCTTCTAAGTTTATAGGGAGGGCTAAAGCTTTTCCATCCATATTTGTGAGGATCAAAGCTCCACCTGAGAAAGCTTTCTTCACGACGTATGGACCCTCATAGTTAGGGGTCCATTTCCCACGATAATCCTTTTGAATGGGTAAGATCTTTTTTAGCACCAGGTCTCCTTCCCGGAATTCTTGACGACATATTTTTTCTTTGTACGCTCTTTTCAGTCTTTTATGATATAATTGCCCCATGATATAAGGCTGCCAACTTTTTTCTTCAATTAAATCAATTGATCCCGAAATGTGCTTTTGTACCATTATGACTCCTGTAGTTTGGCTTCCATAATACTCTTAGCGAGGGGATTTCTACTTCAATGGGTAGCACAAACTCCATCCCATCATACTTAAGGGAAAAGGGGTTGCCCCAGTTGAAGTGCGTATCGAAGTGGCGTACCCGTGTAGTGCAAAACACATCTCATGCCAATCTTTTGTATGTTATAAACTATTTTTTGAATAACTTTATTTGATGTTTTTATTTGCTGCTTCAACGTGCCATTCATTTTTGTTTGTACGGGGACGAGATTATGGTGTTGAATTTTTAAAGGTGGCACACAATTATCATCATGTGTTATTCAGATTTATGCATTTGTCAGTAATGGTCTTGCTGATAAGGCCATAACGACATACACTTAAGATTCCCTTTTTATGAATTTGACTGCCACGCATTTTTTGGGTTATATTGGTGTACGATGCGACCTCTACCCATTTGGTAAAGTATTCAATTGTCACCAAGATGAAGTGAGTGTCCATTTGACTGCTTCTGGTTCGATCATTCTGATGACGTCTATGCCGCCCAATTGGAGAACGACCATGAGCCTGAAAGGTGTTCAAGGGTATTGGTGGCGCGTGGATATTATCAACATATATTTGACTATTGTGGGTATTTCTTTACATTAATTAAAACAATCTTTTCTAGGGTGAGCCAGTAATACTCAACCCGAATAATCTTTCTAGACATGGAGGTGTCCATTCATATGGATCCCATAGAGCCATTGTGGATATCTTGTAGAATTTTTCGCCTCATTGACATCAAACACATCTGAGGAGTACCATATCGTGATTCCTCTTATAGCAAAAATCAATTTTCGTTCATGAAAAAGCTCATGGTTAACCGTTTAGAGTTTCTTATCTCATTCTATCCGATCATTCGCGAGAGGAGTATGTCTCTATTTAGATAAGCATAATGTTTGATTGTGATATCACGGTTTCCCTATCGTATTTCTTCTTCCATTACATGGTAGTAGACAGAATGATCTTCGACGCTCCATTTAAATTACATGGCGATTTCATCATTTCGACTTATTTGTGACATCGAGAATAAAGTTAGCCAAAGCATCGAACTCAATTGACTAGTTTTCTCAAGGGACATGGTGAAAAGTGATCTTTATCAAATGTAAAGACATATTTCTATGTAGGTAAAATACAGGTATCAACTTCTTATCTTGAGTTTTTCATTCTTGGTGGAAGCTGGTTAATGCTAGGGTGAATCTCCATATGACTTTCCAGAACTTTCGCTTTTGATTCCAAAGCCGGCCAAAATTTCTCCATGGCACAACGCTCTTCATATTCTGCCAATATTATTGGTACAATCAACACACACAAGCGTGTTGCACTTCCATGATGTGATGAAAAGTCATTTTTTTTCCGATATTCGGATGTCATCTTCAATTTGAATCATACCTAGAGAAAACATTCATAAAAGAGAAGAACGAATTGCAGACCACATTGTCAACCAGAATATCGATGTGAGGTAACAGGGAATCATCTTGGGTTTTAAATCATATGGTGCAGGTTAGTCATCCCGACTTTAAATTAGAGTGTGTGGGTCAGTAGTCCCGACTTTAAATTTATATACTATTGAAAATATGAAATGACATGAATGCATTTGATGAATGAAAATTTTCCTTCATTTTCATCTTTTTTTTTAAAAAAAATTTTTCAATCAACCTTTTTACAATTTTTTATTTCTTTCACCTCCTTATGAACATTACCCTTTGATTCATGGATGAAAAATATGCACAACTTCGAATAAATAGTGGTGATTGTCCTTTTGATCTTTAAAAAGATTTTTGTTACATCTTCGACTAGATCTCTAATTGCCAATGTCTTATGTGTAAAGACATCATACTAGTTTTGACCTCTTAACATTCACATCTCTTGTGCCCCAACATATGATTATCATATAAAATACATTTTGACAAAAAGATTCGTAATTCAAGAAATTAGTTTAGACGATGATATTTAGTGAGAAAATATATGGTACAAAAAAAAAGAATGATTCATAGGAAGAGAATAAGATAAGGTGATCTCATATGGGTAAATGACCCGATTTATTAGTAGTATTTAATAAAAGAAGTATACTAATAACTCATACCATAATTTCAATCGCGTTATTAACCTACTTTGGAGGATATGATTTGCCCCAATTTATGTTTAGAACCTTTCGGAATATATTGCTTCGACTTTGATATGTGTAAGCCATATTATTTGCTCGTTTTCTTTTATTCCCCAGATAGTCAACTTCTTCATTCTTTTTTTTTTCTTTTTTTTTTTTATCTAGGTCGTTCTTCTGGGTTTTTGACCTCATAGGTTTTCATTCATTTTCGCGTAGGTCGCCCCTTCGAGTTTTTGACCTAGTAGGTCTTCATTCAACTTTGTATCATCTCTTTTTCCTAGGTTGTCCTATTGGATTTTCAACCTAGTGTGTCTTTACTTATTTTTGTACCCTAAATTTTGCCTAGGTTTCCTTTTCAGGTTTTTAACCTAGCGGATATTTATTATTATTTTTTGTACCCTAATTGTTGCTTAGGTCGCCCTTTTAGGTTTTCAACCTAGCAGGTATTTTTTTTATTATTA
>PGTU02013855.1:0-10566 GCA_002896215.2 Cicer echinospermum
TATATTTCATATCACTCTCTTTTTTTAGGTTAAATATGTTACTTTCTAAAAAGAGATTTTGTGATACTTATTTCTCTTTAGTCCACATTGTAGAAGTTTACAAACGAAGGTCTTAAGGAATTCTGTTTTAAAACATTAGATTTTCTTATTACATTATCAACTTATCATATATTTCATATCACTCTTTTTTTTTAGGTTAAATATGTTACTTCCTAAAAAGAGATTTTGTGATACTTACTTCTTTTTAGTCCATATTGTAGAAGTTTACAAACGAAGGTCTTAAGGAATTCTGTTTTAAAACATTAGATTTTCTTATTACATTATCAACTTATCATATATTTCATATTACTCTTTTTTTGTAGGTTAAATATGGTTACTTCCTAAAAAGAGATTTTGTGATACTTGCTTCTTTTTAGTCCACATTGTAAGAAGTTTACAAACGAATGTCTTAAGGAATTCTATTTTAAAAACATTAGATTCAGTAGTTAGAATAATAAAAAGAAATATATATTGAAAATTATTTCTATTTCATTTTTAATTTAGAGTAAATGTATGGTTTATATAAAAAATTATTTTTTATAATTTTTTATTAATTAAATTTTTATTTTATTTAACTTCATAAATAAGTAAACTTTAAGTTCGGAAATTTGAGGGTATCATTACTTGTGATGATTGAGTGTGAATCGGTCTCCATATTTTGACAGGGTGACAAAAAGTGTGAATTCCGCGTCAGTCACATTATTGTACAACTAGTTTTGTTTTTTTGTCAAAGCAAACAATAAATTTTTTCTTACTCTAAACAATGGGGTGAAAGAAACATAAAAGAATAACAAAAGAGATAAAAATATTTTTTTAAAATATTATAAAAATAAAAATAAATTAATTTGTTCTAATTTTTATTTTGTTCCTCACATGCATCAAAGAAAGATAATAATGACACTAATTTTTTTTCATTCGAAAAAACGGTGTGAAAATGAATTAATTAATACAATTAAAAATTGAAAACCTAATCTTATAAAAAAATGCTTAAAAGTATCTTATATATAAAAACAAATGTATTTTTTTTTCTCTTATACATGAGAGTGGAAAGTAGTATTAGAGGTCTTTTATACAATTATAAAAGAAGTTAATTTTAATATTTAATAACTACAAAAAATTAAAATATTTTATTTTTATCCAATTTTTGATGAAGAAATCTCCATCAATAATTATTAAATAAAATGGGGGTTGTATCCGATTAAGTTCCAATTATTTTAAGAATTCGTTAATTTTAATTATTTAAATATTTAATTTTTTTAAGATTCTTTCTTTATAAAATTATTTGATTTAGTCCTCCCACTTAACACATGTCACCTAAATAATGCTAACACGAATATGGTATAGTGACATAGTAAGTAATACCTAGATGAAAACTAAAAATTAAATTTTTAACTTTTTTTTCTTCTGTATTCATTATGTTTATTTTATATTTTAATATTTTATATCTATAATTATGTGTTGATTTTCGTCTATGTGCCACCCATCAGTTGCTAATGTGCTTTTATAAACAATTAAGTATCTATTGACAACATATGTCCAAGTAGATGGAGTTATAATTTAAGAAGAAGGTAATTACCTTTGACAATATATTTATATTAAGTTGATCAAATTATTTTTAAATATTTTATTAAGTGTTAAATTATTTATATTAATATTATTTATCTCTTTAATTCGATTGTATATCTACGTTGATATTGTTTTATAATCGTCGACACACTATTCATCGTTGCGTTGTTATTTAATTTGTCTTTAATTCTTAATGAATTAATGAACAGAAATAGACGCTGCAAGAATAGAGAGAGAGATAATAAATAACGGTAAAAAATTGATGAGAACGACGGAAAACGCTAAAACTAGAGAGATAACGAAAAGCGAAAAGAAATTTAATACTTTTTGTATAATATTAATAAATAAATACTAATTATTTTAAAATAAATAAAAATTTCAATTTTTAATATATAAAATTTTAAAATATAATCAATTATATTCATTGTTTATTAAATTATTTATAATTTAATTTAAAATATTAAAATACACTAACTTTCAAATTGTACTATAAAATCTCATTACTTTTTAACTCAAAATTCTAACCGCATACATCGATAGCATAGAAACTCGCTAAGATCTTGATTATTAACGTGGTAAGGCATGGAGTAGTCATAGTGGATCATATACACTGTAACAGTCTTAGGTTATGCAGCCTGCCACAAAAGTGGCAAGTTTTGTTCTTTTTTACAAAAACAGAGGAATATTTAATAATATAATAAGGGTTGCTCTAATGTAGTGTTATATATGTATTGGTGCATATATATATACAACGTGGGTGAGGATGAATGACATGGCTTATGAACCTCCCAGAGCAGAACCTGCCTCTAATTCTAGCAGATAATGGTTTCGATGTTTGGATTGCTAACACCAGAGGAACTAGATATAGTCGCCGACATGTCTCATTGGACCCCTCTAATCCGGTAATTTGATTTTTTTATTTTTTATTTTTTATGTTTCTTTAGCTTCATTATTTTTATTCTTATTTTTCTTTAATTGTAATGGGAATTAGTAAATATTCAAATGATCTCGACCAAAAAAACCACAAAGTTATTTTTCTTCTTTTTATTTTTTTTAAAAAGAAACCACGGGGATTAGTATTAAGAAATGGAAAATTATCAATTGGCTTATATACAAAAAATGAAAATACCAACTTGACTTATATAAAGAATTAGAAATCAGTATTTTTATATTTGAATTTAACAGAATTGTGTTGTTGATTGAAAATTTATAATGAAAAGTAACATAAAATTGAAAAGACTTTCAGAGTTATTTATATTATTGTAATATAAGTTTTTATTGCTCGAGACCAATTTATGTGAGTTGTTACAAATTACAATGTTAAAATATGTAGAGTAATTCATAAAAAAAATAATAACGTTGAGTAAAAAATGTTAGTAATGTAAGAAAACAAGTATTATAAGAAGTATATTGATATTGATGAAACATAATATTATTTTAAAATATTTTTTAAGTATTAAAATTATTGAATAAAAGAGTATTAAATTATTTGGTTGTTCCATAAGAACAAGACACATTACTAATTGACACTTTATATGTATTGTGACAGCCTATTGGAATTGGTCTTGGGACGAACTTGTTACTTATGATCTACCTGCTGTGTTTATTATGTGTTCAGCCAAACAGGACAGAAGATTAATTATGTTGGCCAATTCTCTGGTATTCATTTCTTATTTTTCTTGTAAAGCTTTTTTATTTTGTTATCCAACAGAGCTAAGAACTTAAGTTATTTCGAATTTGATCAAATGCACTAACCGTGGTATCTGAAAATATAATGTATGTTGGTGTTTCACTAGTTGAGTCACCGTTAATTTTGGTTATATAACTTAGTTAAGAATAAAAAATTATATAGTTTAATGTAATTTGTCACAATAAATAAGGAATAGTTATTATTGTATTGTCCACTCTTTACATTTCCTAAATCAAAGAAATTAATCAACAATAAACACTGTAAAATCACTTTTATACATACATTAGTTCATTCGACTATATGATCATTTATTATATTAATTTTTAAATATCCTTTTATAATGCAATTTGATTAGATATATCAGTGATACAATTTACAAATTAAATCTCAAATGAATACTCCATTTGATTACTATTCATTTGTCTAAAAACTGAAAGACGTGTTTTGGCAGGGACTTGATAGCTTTGTTCTTTCTACGAAAAGAAATTAGGTTAACCAGCTGAAATCAGCAGCCTTTATTAAGCCCTATTGCTTATTTGAGTCACATGAAGACTGCACTTGGTTTATTGCAGCGAAGTCTTTCTTGGTGAGGTAATTAGAAACCTACTTCTGTTACCCTTTATTCTGTACAACATGATTGGTAAATTAAGTTTGGGATTCTTATATAAATGCTATAAATTTTTATATTGCAGTATTGAATATATAGCGACAATTGTCTTGCCAAGACATTTTAACTATTATTTATTTTTTTTTTTTTTCACTTAGTATAAATTATTTACAAAATTCAACATACACTAAAGATGTTCTTTACAAAAATATTTATATAATTTAATATTACTAAATTAAAAAATATAACTTCTTTTTAATCTTTTATGATATCAATAATTTTGAAAATTTATTATTACAATTACTTTTAATACATTGTAAAATACTTATGAAATGTGTTGAAAAGTCTTCATAATAAAACACGAAAAAAAATATATTATAGTTGTGATTGGAGTTTTAAAATCATGTTATGCAAAATGAAAATTAAAGGTCTATATGTATGCATGATTAATGTAGAAACCTTTTTCTTTGCCTAACAGATCACTAAACTATTTGGTCTAGCAGAATTTGATCTCAATGGGTAAGAACGTAGAACTTAAATATTATTAAAAACCTTCCAATTAATATTTATATACTATTTAATTAATGTTATTTCTGAAATTGCTTGGAATAGTTTACCCGTTGAAGCCTTTCTCAAGTCTACTTGTGCTCGCCCTGAGTAAACTGCTACGACTGTTGACTGCATTAACTGGTCTTAGTCTTTATATTGATTTGTTAGAATTTGGATTTTGAAAAAATATACACATTTTGTACTATTTTTAGTTTTTTGACTTCATATGTGATTGAAAATGTTCAATTCAGGTAAAAATGTTGCCTTAATTCTTTCAACTGTTGATCGATTCTTATGAATGAACCTCATCATACATCAACTAGAATTATGTACATTTGCTCTCAAAGTAAGAGTTTCCCATTATCTATTTAACACATAAAGTTTAATAAAAGTGTTTCGTAATAATTTAAATCTTGAATTTTTTTTGAAATTATTAATTTAATAAATAAATAAATAATTAAAATGTTATGTTAGAAAAACATTCTGACACTTGGGATTGTGGAAGTTATTATACTGTGTTAAGTAGAGTTAGTGAAGATAGATAGTATTTTAACAGCAATACGTAGTCTAGTCTACTTCGGAATATAGTTCCTACTTGGACAAAAAAATTCCCTCGAGTATAATTTATAACATACGCAGTATAGTTTATTTCTAACCTCTTATTCTAGAACATGTCTTTCAACTCCAAAACAAACACACTCATAATATTAGGAGTTTGTAATTTTGATTTCTTTTTAAAACATTTGTGCTTGTTTTCAATTTTCTATATATATGTCTGTGTTAGTCTTTTTTTTTTGTTGGCATAAAGAGCTTTATATGAGGGCAATCTCCCAACGTGAATAAAATGTACTACATGTTATAGTACGACACATTTCTGATGGCACAATGCAAAAGTCTAACTTCCATAAATAATATAATCAAAAAGAAATAACTTTGGATGTTCTGTCTCAGAGCTACTACACTCCATAAGTCAACACTCAGAATCATATAAGTGTATGGTTTCAAGTAGTAAATAACATATACGATATTAGACAAGCTAATTAGCTGACTGTCGATTTGATCACCTTCTCACAAAATATGGTTGATATGAACATGTCAATCTATATTTCATAGTTACAGAATGCGACAAATAAGAGGTGGGATATTTTCATTGATTTTGGCAGTTACTAGTCACCACATTCAACTAAGACCTTAGATCCGTTTCTCATACTTAAAGGTGTGAATTCCTTTCTGTGTGCGCGATCCAGCCCACTCCCATACTCATATACATAATAATCCTTATTCCAAAATGTCAAGCAGCACAAAGACGTCCCAAATAATATTTCATATACATAGCTTCACATATACTGTTGGCGACTATACTATCGGGCGAAGAAGGCTCAACTACACTCAAAAGATTGATCGAGCTTTTTGTGTGCGCCGTTGTTTGTTTGATGTTGCTGATCCATTTTTTCTCGGAGCAGTCTCTTCATGCTAAGGTAGAAGACAATGTTAGTGATCATTCTTCGTTCCTGTTGAAGCCTACCAGTAAATGAGGAAACTTTGTATCTCTCTAAAATCCTTCCTTTTCCATCTTGATAATCTCATGAGTAGATTCCCCAGACTAATGAAATCTCCATCATCAAAGATAGCTTTTGTTCCTCCCACGTCCATCAGTTGTCAGCAAGCTACCATAAATACCATTTGCCACTAATTATTGTATGATCCATTTCCCTTATGCTCGAGGTTGTCAAAGATCTAATCCTTATAAGTCAAAGTAAAAAATTAGTAATATGGATATGATCCTATAACCTAATCCAAATTTGTATTGCCTGAACACAATCACTTAGAATACCACTAATTGTTTCGTCTCCATTCGTCCAAGAAGAACACGTGGGTGAAACGTCGACACCCCACTGACTACAACGATAGTTTCTTAGGAGGTGCTCATGGGCAGCAAGCTACATGAAGGTTTGGATTATGTGCAGACCTTTCCACTTGCACAAATGAGTCTACTTCCCATCTATAGCCTCTCTTTGCTCCCTCTAGAGATTATAAGCACTATGGACAGTAAAATGACAAGTATTGGTTCCACCCCACCCAATGGAGCCTGTGCCATCAGTATTCGTAGGTGCTAGAATAGCCATAAACTTGTTCACCCTGTTAGGAGGAAGATGATTGTTTAGGAAATTGATGTCCCAAGTCCCTTTGGTTGTCAAGACATCCTCTACAGTCATTGTGATGTCTAGTGTCATCCCAATAGAAGTACTCATGAGAAAGCGTCTGTCAGGCATCAATTTGTTAAGCCAAGAATTAATGTTATGCCCATTTCCCAAATGCCAAGTAGTATGGTTATAAAAACTATCCCAAATACTAGCCATGGGCTTTCAAAGTGGGGAATCGTAAGGTTGGAATTTTATAGAAACATGGAGGTCATTCTCTCCGTCATACTTGTCGTATAGGACTATGCACCAAAGGTCATCAAGTTTATTAATCAAATTCCACATTAATTTTGTGAGGAAAGTTCCATTCATATTGTGAAGACTCCTTATCCCAAGATCGCCATCTAGTTTAGGCAAACAATAAACCTCCCAGCTAATCAGATGCAACTTATGAGTTTGATCTGTATCCTCCCAAAACAAAATATCTTTGAATTTTCTCCATCTCATCACACAACATCTTAGGAAGCTTGCCATATTGCATACGATAATTTGGAATAGAAATAAGCACACATTTAGACAAGGTGAGTACACCAACTAGGCTAAGACACTACTGCTTCCAATCACTCAACTTAATCTGAATTTTATCAATAATATGATTAAAGTTTCCTTTGGTAGTCCTCTCATGATCAATGTTGGCCCCCATACATCTACCCACATTGGTAACCAAATTATACATTTTGTGTTGCACAAAATCATTCCTAAATTGTTGGTAAACATTCTTAGAGAAAAAGATTTGAGTTTTGTTAATTTTTTGTGAAATAGGGAAAAATAAATTATTAAATAACATTACATAGGCAATAGGGTGAAATTGATAAATTAATCATGTTTATCAACTTTAGGAACCAAAACAAGCATAGGAAACTCTTGAACTACACAATCGTTGGGCATTTTCAAAACAATAAAAATGCTATAAGATATGTTTCATTATTTTCTGAAATGCATCACATTCCATCTTCTGTTATTGCAATCATTCACTTTAAGAGGGTCAATATTGTCATATCTTATTAACAAGTTAAAATGACACATATTTTTAAAATAAAAGCAATTATATTTTTACAAAGTAAACAACAAAAATTTATTTGTAGAAACTGAATTTCTAAAATTTCATTTTACAATCAAGGTCCATAGTGTTAGTAGTATTTTTCTCTTTCATCGGTTCAAATGGACCAATATGCCCTAACAATTGTAATCCGGTCCAATATCAACCGATTGAAAAGGTCACAACGAAAAAAGAATTATAATATAACAAATTAAAAATATTTGAATTTTCAATCAGGGAACTAAATATATAAGACCAAAAGACTATAATCGTAATATTTGTTAGATTAAAAATGTAATTAAATCTATTATCACCTTCAAATTCCAATTATTTATATCTAATATATGACTAAAAAACTATTTTTTTTGTGATTTTTTTTTTACTATGGCAGTTGTTGACGTGGGGTTCTAGCGAAATTCAATTACGTAAGACCCGATTACAATATTATCGACTATGGAGAAATATTCCACCCATTTTATAACCTCTGTCCAATATTCCCCATGATCTTCCTCTCTCATTAGCTATGGAGGACAGATGCACTTTCTGATGTCCTGATGTTGAAATTTATTGACATGCTTAATTTCACGATGTTGATAAGATAAGTGTATTCAAATTTGTTAAGACTATGACCATGCTGATTATGTTACTGGGGTTTAATAGCCAAGGACATAGTGTATAATTTGTTCTTCATTTTTTCAATGGTCAAGTCAAGAACTTGATAATAACACAAATATCAAGTTGTAAGAAACAATTAAATGCTAATTTACTAGTTATCATGGGATCAATTAAAGTTATTTAGTGAATATTAAATCAGGAATATCATGTACACAGAATGAAAAATGAAGTAAAATATGTTATTTATTTGTTGTTTAAATGTATATCCATTAGATACAAACTATTTAGTGTATGCTTGTATTCACAGGGAGATGAGCTTGACAAAATAATTGGTAAGGAATGTGATTGTGACAAAAACTACATTTCGAAGCTTCATTCCAATGTCACCGTTGTTGCAGCTCACGACTTATCTAAACATACCACTTCATGTGATATTTGACAAACAAAATCATATTTAGATTAATATAAGGACAGATAAAAATTCTCTTAAAGCTCTTTAACTATTTTCCAATAACAAGATTTTCCCAAACTATTATTATAACGTATGTGTTAAGTAGACCTAAACCGAGATGCAAGGAATTAGTCCACAATTGTATTGGATTTTTGTCCTATCTCGTTAAAGTTTTCCGTATACCTATTTAACACATTTTAAGCTTTAAAAACATTAGGATTTTACTAATTTTGGTTTCTTTTCAAAAACATTAGTCCTAATATTAGGATTTATGTAATTTTGGTTCTTTAAAAATATTTCTATTTATTTTTTTAAATTGTGTGTTAGTTTCCAATTGATAAATTAAAAGATACAGGAGACTCTTGAACTGAACAAATCATTTGCATTTTAAACCCAATAAAATATAAAAAGATCATTTAATTAAATCTTAAAACCTATATCATTCCTATATAGTATTGTTGTTTTCTCTCCATCGCAATTGTCACATCAAGAGTGTTACATATTCTTTTAGCAAACTTAAAATGAAATATACATCTTTTTTGAATTTTTTTACAAAGTAACAACTCTTAAGTTTCAATTAGAATTGGAATCTCTAATTCTATTCTCAACATTACAGCGGTAACAGTGTTTGTATTTTCTCCTTCAATCGGTTCAAATGGGACCAGTATGCACCTAACAATTGTACCAGATCCAATATCAAACCGATTGAAGGTCATTAAACACCGAAAAAAGAATTGATAATACTAACAATTAAAAATATTTGGATTTTCAATTCAGGGAAACTAAATAATAAGACCAAAAAGACTATACTCGTAATATTGTAAGATTAAAAATGGTAATTAAATCATTATCACCTTTCAATCAATTAACAAGCGCTTTTCAAAAAAAATAAAGCGATGTGGAAACGAGCGCTTCTGTAAATGATACAACAGCGCTTTATAAAAAAGCGCTATTAAAACATGTAATACAAACGCGCGCTTGTTATGCACGATTTACAGCGCTTCTTCAAGAAAGCGCTGTAATTATGCACCCCATTATATGAGTTATGGGTGTGCTTTTACACGCTTCTCAAAAAAGCGCTCTAAAAATGCACAGCCCATTACCTCCATATATGAGTTGCATATTACCAGCGCTTTCTCACAAAAGCGCTGTAATATGCCCACACCATAATTTCATATATGGGTGTTGCATATTTACAGCGCTTTCTCATAAAGCGCTGTAAAATGCCCACCCATAATTTCATATTATGGGTCTGCATTTTTACAGCGCTTTTCGTGTAACATTTTACAACGCTTTCTCACGAAAGCGCTGTAAAACGTGCACCATTAAAGCGCTTTAGGAACAATTTTTACAGTGCTTTTTAAAAAAAAGCGCTGTAAAAATGTGTGTTTTTTTTTTTAAAACGCTGGTAGAATTAACTTATTTGAAATGAAAAGCGCTTGTTAGCTTTTTTTGGCATTTTTTAAAAAAAGCGAATGTCTTTTATCTTTGTATCCAAAAATTATTTTGATCCAAAATCACTTCACAATCAGTAGAACAAGAACATATTATAGGACAATCAGTAGTAACATAACATATTATAAGACATCAGTTCACACAAATTAGTAAACAGAATCAGAACTCTTAACTTTATAACTATATGTACTCTGTAATTTATCAACCTAAGTAACTACATTCAGATACATATTACAACCTAATTTACAACCTAATACCTACATTGCATCCATTAATAATAACTAAAGATCCATTATATGCATATAATAACTATGATCATTTACAGCAATAATAACTATAATACATTATATGCAT
>PGTU02013857.1:0-11938 GCA_002896215.2 Cicer echinospermum
TGAGAGGGCTCATCAAGAAGAAGCTTTACTGTGATCTTGGAAGAGTTTGTAGAGAAACTCTGGGATACAGTGGTTGCCAAATAGAATAGAGAGAGAGTTTTAAGATTGATAGGCCGGGAGCGCTGGAACATCTGTAAAACACTCTAAAAGATTCTACTGAAAATGCCGAAATCGTTTAATTTCGGGACTGGACGTAGGTCGTCAGATAAACGGCTGAACCAGTATAAAAATCGTGGTGCACTACTCTCTATCCCCTACTCTCTATTTCCATCTTACATTGTATCATTGTATGATTGTATGATTAATCTTGATTGCATGCTTGTATCTTGATTAATTTGTAGAACAATTACTGTATGTGCTGAACTAGTAATTGGTCAATACATGTAAGTGTGAACCTTTGCTTAGAATCAATTCCTTAGGACCGTGATTGATCATTAGTTTAATAAAAGTGTTCTTTTGTTAAATTGATTATCAATCTTGTTGATTTTTTTTTAAAAAGACTGTCATACACGTTTTTAAACAATAGAGGTCATATTTTACAACACAATTAAGAGAGGATATGATGAATCTTCCCCTCATTATTGACACCACGTACATACTCCTCCTTACCACCTTTAATTCATTTTTGAAATAGAGGCTACAAATTAAATCATGAGTGTGGTGAATTTTTGTACAATCAAGAGAGAACAAAAATAAAATCTTTCTATAATATAGAAATATCGTTCCTCTCTCTCTCTCACATGACCAAAATAATAATTTTGATTTATTATAACATGTATTCTTCTTTTATTTAATACCACCAACTTTCCACCACAAACAAAAAAAAGAAAAAGCAACAGTACACAAAAAAAAAAGTTTATTTCGTTAGAAAACTCACGGTTAGGTACACCATCACCACCATAATCAAGTTGAATTTCAAGAGTTTGGATCTTTCTCTCGATCTTTGGTTTGTGGAGAAAGGAAAACCTCTAAGCTGAGCTTTCTTCTTGCAATTCAATTTGTATGTTAATTTTATGTACGGTGATGTAATGTATTTTATTTTTGGAAATTTGTTGTTGTTAGTTAATATGTGTTTATTTCTATGGTAAAAAATTTTGAATTGGAATTAGGAAAAAATTTTGTAGATTTAATTTAATTGTCTAAGAGGGTATATCACTTAAGGGAAAAAGAAACTTAGGTTGTTGGATTGTTATTTTAATTTCGTATGTAAATATGAATGAATATTTTTTATTATATATCACATGTATGCATGTAGGTGTGAAAGGAATAAATATGTAAAAAAAAAAAATAGTGATCGTATTATAATAAAAAAGATAAAAAAGTTTATAAGTCGAAATTTGTAAAAGATAAAAGATTTATTAACTGTTATTTTTTTTATGTTGACTTATATATTTTAAAATAATAAAGTGCTATTTATTTTTTATGTTGTTGATCTTATATTGTTGTTGTTGTATTTCTTTTAAGATTTATTATATTGTTGTTTTCAGTGTTTGGAGAATTTTCTTGATTAAGCATTCTGCAGCGTCATCTAATCCAAGAACAACATGACCTAACGCTTTTCTGTGATAAATTGGTTCCATAATTGTTGGGTGTTCTCGTAGTCCCTTAACATATCCATGATTGTTTCAGGTTGGGATTGGCACCTAAGGAACATGCCATCATCTCTCATGTGGCGGTGGGCTCTCACTTCTCATAAGGGTCGCATACTGATTCTCTAGAGCGCCACAATTTGGTATCCAAGCGTTCTTACATAAACGAGTTTAATGACCATTCACTACGCGAAAAATGTCATTTTATAGCGCTCATTTTACAGCGCTTACTAAATACAAGCGCTGTTGTAAATATATTTTAAAAATAATGGAGCCTATAACAACGCTTTTTTGACAAGCGCTGTGGAAAAAGCGTTGTTGTAGGGTCATATAGCGTTTGCGCATAATGTTTACAAGGCTTTTACAGCGCTTGTACACAAGCGCTGTAAACTGAAGCGCCCTCACATAATGTTTTACAACGCTTTTTCCACAAGCGCTGTAAAAGACATGCGCTTTCAAATAATTAAATTACCTATTACAACGTTTTTTTCACAAGCGCTGTAAAAGACATGCGTTTTCAAATAATCAAATTACCTATTACAACGCTTTTTCCACAAGCGTTGTAAAAGACATGTGCTTTAATTAAAAATCATTTACTTTTAAATAAATAAAAACAAATTTACGAACCCTCATCACCTCTACTCTGGGAACCCTCATATCCTCTACGTACTGTGCGGCCATCTACGTTGTCTCAGGTATTTATTAATTTATTGTTGTCAAAAAATCTTTAGTTTTTTAATAATTGAAAACTAATAAATTGTTACATATTAAATCTTTTCTTTTTGAAATTTGTTGATCTGTTCTGTTTTGAAATCTTTTCTGTTTTGAAATTGTTACATAATAATGGACCTTGGATTCCATTTTCCAATATTAGATATGTTGATATTGGTTTCTTTTTGAAATTTGTTGATCTGTTCAGTAGCTTATTATTTTTGTAACTGCATTTTTATAGGTGATCATATAATATGGATCGGAAATGGATGTCTGCCAATCAATTGTCAAAAGAGTATGAAAATGGAGTGAAGGAGTTTGTTGAGTTTGCAGTGAAGAATGCAAAAGATCCAAATAGAGTCGTTTGTCCTTGTTTAAAATGTTGTTTTGGAAAACGCGTTAGAGAAGATGAATTGGAAGGACATTTAATATGTAATGGAATTGATCAAAGCTATACATGTTGGATAAGACATGGTGAGAAAAAAAAAACATTAATTTTGAGAATGGTTCGACATATGCTTCAACTGACTTCGATATAGATACTGTAACACCCCAAATTTTATAATAAACTACTTTATTAATTAAATAGAATTTTAAATAATTAATTTGATGACTAATATTATTTTAGAATATATGTTGATAAATTTTGTGGCTAATTTTCGTTATATGAATGCTTTCTATGATGTGTTAGTTTGATACATGTTATATTACATGAGCGATATAAATCATACATATTATATTTTTTTATTTGATATATTTAAAAAAAATAGTATTTTAGTGTAATATATATTTTAATACGATTTTACGTGTACATACATGTACCTAATTAATGTAATATTTTTATGTGCGCTTGACTTATGTTAAGTATGAAGATAGTTATATTTCAATTATTTATAACTATTTTCTATTTTTATTATTTTTTTATAAATAATTATCTTGATATAGAATTGATATTGTGTTTGATTTCGTTTATTTTTAAATACTTGTTATGGTATTGTGATTTTATATATATATTTATTATGATTTAGTAATTAATAAAAAAATATTGATGATATATTTATTTATTTTATAATTTTGACCATTTTCTAATATGATGGTATTATTATAATGTGAGTATTTTGAGAAATAAGTATAATTGTAGAGATTATTTTGAATGTGAGAGTTTTGATTATTAGTAATATTTTTTTTATATTGATTATTTTAATTACTCTAATTTATAAAATATTAGTAATGTTTGGAAAACTAAAAGGTGTTTGGAGGAATATTAAAAAGGAGATTAAATAATTATTAGTTTTATTTTAACAAAATAAAAATAATAATAGTAAAATATAAATAAAGAGACCAATGGGTTTGACTCTATGAACCCTAATTGTTAATAAAATAAAACAAACAAAAGAAGGGAAGGGAGTTGGAAGGGCAGGCGTAAGGCCAAAGAGGAAACACAACAATAACCCTGTCGTTTGACACCGGTGATGTTCCAGAAAACTTTCTCCATTTTCGCCCAAATTTGAAATTCTTTATTTTGCATCGTTCTCCTTCACCGTAAGTCCGATTTGAGTGAAACCAACGCCAAAACGACCGTGTGAAAAGTGGCTATGTTATCCACTGATTGGTTTTCTGATTTATGATCGATTGAAGGACAAAGAGTCAAAGAGCAAAGACTGTTTGGGCGTCGAATCATATTCATAGGTGAAAGCGTCGAAATAAGGTAAGGGGTGAGAGAGCGTTTTAATTCATGAGTGTAATATATTGTGAGATGAACGGGAAAACCGTATTTCCCAAGGATTCATCCGAGGCTCGTTACGTATGGCAGTAGCCCATTGAGGGATAAATTAATTAATGTGAAAATATGTAAATTGTGAGATTAAAATATAGAATAGAAATATTTGTAGGGTGTTAATTGATTTAATTTGTTTGAATGTCTGAAATTTGATATTATTGTGATATTTAATTTAATTTCGTTAAATGTGTGGCATTTTATATTATTGTGATATTTGATTTAATTTTGTTAAATGTGTGGCATTTGATATTATTGTGATATTTGATTTAATTTCTTTAAAAGTGTGGTGTGTGATATTATTGTGATATTGGTTGTTGAATTAATTTTATGCGTATGTTTGATTAGATGAGTTTAAATGATGTTATAATAAAAATAGATGTGTTGTGATAATTATATGTAATGATGATAATGTATGATTAATAATGGTGATGTGAAAATTTTGTGATGAATATATGTGTTGCTGTATGATTGATGATAGTGATTCTATAAATTGTGATGAGTTTATGTGACGATGATGATGATGTGTGATTAATTATAGTGATGTTATAAATTATGAGAATATTGTGATTTCAATTTGTGTCTGAGATGACGGTATTAATGGAGTATCATATACCAACGAGGAGAGAAAATAAATATTGTGAATTTGTGAAGTGGAGATTATTTTGTCATCATATAGGTAGGGCCTGACAAGCCTAGTGATTCCGGGGAAGTACAACTGAATGAGCCTGATCGTGGCGGTCTATTGTCGAGCCTTAAGGCAACAAACAGCCGGGCGACAACGCGGAAACGCCAGGCAAACACAGGGCAGGAAACGCAGGTAACGCGGCAGAGAAAAGGCAGGCAAGTGGAAAGAGACCAGAAAGCAAAGCGACAAGAAGAATGGCGGAACCCGACAAGAGGAAGCGCGCCCAAGAAACCAAACCCAACGGAACCCAGAGAACCCGGGTCACCACCGACGAACCAAGAAGCGGGGGAACACCCGGAAGGGGAGAGCGAGAGCAAACACGAGAAGACAAGCTGCGGCGAAGCGGAGGAAAACAGACAAAGCCACAGAGGAGAATCCAGACCACGGAAGAACGAAAAAGGCGGCAAGCAACAGCTTCCAAGAAACCCAGAGACAGCAGACCACACCAGGGCGAAATACGGGAAGCAAACGAGGCCCCGGGAAAAGGCACGTCGGACACAAAGAGGACCAAAGAGCCCGGGCGGGACGAAGGGGGGAAAAAACACACGCGGGGTGAAAAAGGACAGGAAAAAGTAAACGAGAAAAAACCGAGGAACCAAAAACGACCAAAGACCCAAGACCAACAAACACGGAGAGCACAAAATGGCTAAACAACAAAAGAAGAAGAAGATGACCGAAGAAATGAAACCGAAAAACCAAGACACAAAACACACAGAGCAAAAAAGAAAAACCGAAACAAGAAGCACAGAAAAAAAAGACTTAAACTGAACCAATGACAACAAAGCACACACAAGTGAAAAACCCCAAGAGAAGAAAACCAAGAACAAAAACCGCGGAATCCAAGACCGGAAGAACCAAAGCCACAACCACGGAAGAACAAAGGAAAACCGAAAACAGAGGAGAGACAACGAGACGAAAAGACCAAAGGAAAGCCAAACACAAACGAAAAAAAAGAAGGGAGAAACACCAAAAGGCAAAGCCGAAAACAAAAACCAAAAAGAAACCAACACAAGGCACAAACACAAAGAAAACACGAAAGCAAAAAAGGCGAACAAAACAAAAGAACCAAACACAAACCACGAGACCACAAGAGAGAAAACGCGAATGCAGAGACAACGCAAGAGAGACCAAAAACCAAATAGAGCCCAACGGACACAACGACTGAGAGCACAAAGGAAACCCGGAGCAGGACAAAACAAGAGACCGAAAACAAAAGCAAACACACACACGCGAGCAAAAAGGGAAAAAGAAAAAAAGAACCGAAGAAAACCAAAGGAAAACCAAACGAAACACACAAAAACAAGGGAAAAACCCCCTAAAAGGAAAAAGAACAACATGAAAAACCGAAATAAAGAAGAGAACATAAAGAACCCGAACGAGGAAAGAAACAAGATCAAAACACCAAAAATCCCAGACACAAACACACAGGACCAGCACAAGAACAACCAAAAGAAGCAAGAAGAAAGAAAAAAACCGAAAGGCGAAACACAAGACCACAGTACAAAGACGGAAAACCCCCAAAAGGAAAACCCATCACACACGAAAAGACCGAAAGGGGACCCAAGAACAAAACACACAGAACAAAAAGAAAACAAGCAAAAAGAGGATAAGCGAGGAAGAAAGGGGACACACGAAGCAAGTACCAACAACCACGGGAAAGCAAAAAAGGGAACTACAACCAAAGAACCGTAAGAGAGAAAAGACCCAAACCAACACAAAACCCAGCACAAACGGAAAAACCCAAAAGAAAGCACGAAAGAGACAAAGCCAGGAAGGAACCAAAACAAAAACCCAGGACACAAAGAAAAACCGACAACGAAAAAACGAACGAAAAAACACCAAAGGAAGCCAACCACAAACCCACGGAAGACAAGAACAAAAAAAGCCAGGACCGAAATACAAAGTAAACCGAAACCACAAACAAAAGAAAAGAAACAACAAAGAAGAACAAGACCGAAAAAGCAAAGAAAGCCATAAACACAGAAGCACGAGGAACCACAAAAGGGAAAACCAAAGAGAAGAACAAAAGAACAAAAGAGCAAAGAAAACCAAGACACCAAACGCACTAGACCACAAACTGAAAACCGAAAATTAAGCAGCAAAGACAAGGCCGAAAGGCACACAACGCAGACACAAAGAACCCGTACAAGGAAAAAACCAAAAAAGACCAAAAGAGAATACACACACGCACCCAACCCACAACAAAACCAAACGGAACAAGGACGACAAACAGGAGTGGGAAAAAGAAACAACCAAAAAAGAACGAGGAGACGCGAAAGAGCAAAGAACAAAGACACAGGCCAGAAACCACCAACAGGAAACCCGAAACAGGAAAAACAAAAACAAGAAGGAGGCAACGCCAAACACAACACTAAGCCGCAAAGGAAAAAACCCCGGACAGAAAAAACCGAACAGCAAAAGACAAAAGACAAAAGGAAAAAAACAAAAGAAAAACAAGAAAACCGGAAAAAGCAAGAAACAACACAAAAGGCAAAAAGAAACCAAAGAACACAAAACAAAAATACAGAACCCAGCAAGTAAACACGACAAAGAAGACAGGGGCCAGCAAAAAACAGAACCAAAAGAAAAACAAGCCCCAGTCACCAATCACAGCGCAAAAAACAACAACACCAGACCACCACCCCAGCCCCAACAACATCAAGCACCCACAGACCCGGCCCACCCGAGAAACCAAATCCGCGCCACGTAGCAACCCAGCCACAATAGAAAAGCACCCAACCAAAGAAAGAACACCAAACAGGAAGAAACACCAAAAAAACAGGCAACTACACCCGGAAAAGGCCAAGAGCCCAAAACCAACAAACCAAGGGAAAAGAAAGCAAAAAAACCAACCAGCAAAAACAGAACAACAAAACAGAAAACAAGGGGACAAGAGCTAACGCAAAAAAAAGACAACCAACAGGTCACAAATCCAGCCGAAGAGAAGACAACAAAGAGCAACGAACAAGACGACCCGACGAACAACAGCCCAAACGACAGGCAAACCGAGTGCAAACAGCCAACACGACAAGGGCAACAACAAGAAACGCCACAAACACAGAACCGGAACGGCACCAACACGAAACACCCCGGAAGCGCCAAAAAAACAAAACGAACGCACACATGAGACACAAACCACAGCAACCCACGGACACAACCACGCACGACACCGGCAACGAGGCACACCAAGACCCAAAAACAACAAACACCACCACACCGCAAAAACCACCCACAGCCACAACCACACAAAAAACAGACAATCTAACACGTGAGCACGTCCTATACCCACCCAAACAAGCGGTGAAAAAATCAGAGAGTAAAAACCCCAGGAAGAGGCAGGGAACTGATAATCAGCACTACCAACACGCCGAGGTCAAACAAAATCACACAAGAGGAAACCCAGGTGCCTAAGATCTTGAACGGAAAAATCTCGAGGTGCCAGCTAACACCCGAGCAACCGACCTGCATTACCAAAATACATAAGAAAGTCAGCACTCTAACGGGCAACACCGTGATAGACGTCTAACCAGCACAACAAAAAAGCAACAAACAAGGAAAAGCCCCAGTCCCGGAAGTGAAGCCAACTATATACGGCCCATCCTCTCTTCTATGGCAAACAGGATCTATGAGGAACCTCTAGAGAAGAAAACGACAAGGATTTAGTGATTAAGAATTCTCCCCAAAACCCGTTTTAATTCTCCTGTACCGGAAACAGCCAAAACAAAGAGGAACGTAACTATCGAAATCACAGAGAAAGAAGGTAGGAAGTCTTGCCGCAAAACCTTGCAATCTAACTCCTCTCCACCAACCCACTTGAACGGACTACTACAGGTTCCTTCGAAAAAAACAGAAAAAGAAAAGCAGAAACGAGAAAAGAAAATGAAATCACTCGGACGAAAAGGAGCGTAAATTTAGATACTCTGGAACGCCAAGGCAAAATCACACAAACACCACAGCGACGACAAAGAAGAAGAACAGATGCAAATTTCAGTGTCCATTTTCCTCTTCACTCCTCGCCATTCTTCATCTCCAATAAATCATGCATCCCTATTATCCTCTATCTTCCCGCCTCTATCTACAACTATCCACATCCCACATTTACACAGATCATTACATAATTTCTTCCTTATGCACCTTCTTAGTTTTCCTTTCTTCCCTCCAACAACATATATAGAGATAAAAGAAAAAACACTACTAAAACGACTTAAAACACAAAAATATCCATCAAAACATCATCTAATCACTTAAACACTCACAGACAAAAATTATTAACCTCTGACACATAAAGACGAGGCCTCAACCAAATCCAAAACTAAGACCACCAAAAGAAATACATAAAAATGGCCATTATCTTATAAAAATTATCGATCTCTACAATTAACAAGGTAAAAATCAACTCAATGTAAAACCCCAAAAAACTCAGCAATTCTTCTTACAATGTTTCACAACCGCAATCCAATTCTCTGTACTACGACCCCCCACCAAATAAGCAGAGAACATCACAGCAACCCCTGACCAACTCATAATAGCGTACCTATCCTGCTACAATACATCCACAACTAATGACTGAAGCACAATGCAATAATTAGTCCCAGCAAACACAACATAGCCCTCAATTGGAACATCTCTCTTCCTACCTGATACCCCACATCATAAGACTTCACACACCCTGTCCCTCCCACATAACCCTTTTAAAGTTACCCCAATTAAAGGAGTTAAGTATACGTCGATTATCCACCATAGTCCCCATGCCGGTTGTTTGGGTCCAGAATTAACAAAAGACAAACATATAAACTTACGTTTTCATACAAAAATAATTCTCATCGCACGGCCCCCGTTAAATAACCTGCCAACACCAATCCAAATGCACACTATGCTGTGGGTGAGGATCCTTTCCGCGAAGACCATGTGGATTCAATCAAACAGATAGAAACTGCAAGTCTTAGAATTTCTTGCCCCTAGTCCCGAATCAGGATTACTCGTGATCAATTTTTACCTATTGTAAGGGGAATCTGCTGGACAAACGGCCCTGCCCCCGAAAGCGCATCCCTCCATACATCTACAATCTTCTCAATCTGCACGATGACCAATAGTACCAAGTGGGTTATGAATTCTGTCGTTCGACTACACATACATGGCGCCTAGTAATCAATGCGGTATTATAGGAAACACTCATCACCAACACGCTCTCTTGGCGAGACCTAGTTCTTTCCTAAACAACGGAAATGATAACGATAATAATCAGCGAACGAGTTCGGCATTACTCGCGAACGCACGCCGTCTTAGATAACTTCGTATACGATCTATATCAGAGAAAAACAAAAAGAACAAACAGATATAATAGAAGACGCAAAAAACGATGAATCGATCTTCTATCAAAAGCCGGATCCATGCCAACTAGAACAGCACAATACGCAAGTTATACCTCGTAAGAGTAATCGAGAGACTTGGACAGCTTCCCGCGCCGACTCATCACGGCACCGGTGCGGCACAACGTACATCCCAAGCGCATAGTATCCACTAAATAATGTGAAGCTTATTATATAACAAGACCAGATCCATGTACTCGACTTTTAAATTGATACAACTTTAATATCCAGCCAAACAATCTTTGTGAATTTAGATTACAAACGACAGTTAATATAATGGATTTCTCTGCATCACATCATATACAAATACCCATCACAACTAATTTATAGGACAATCTCAGAAGATCTTCTTCAACACTTAGCTGTTTGCAAATCTCCACTAAACACTCGAAGTCTGGTCCTATTCATATTGATCTGTAGAAACAACCCTTAAAGACCCACAAATAAACCAAATATCATCAAATAAAACTAATAATAACTAACATTATATTTTGAACACGACGAAAAACTTCCTCCGCCAAGACGAGGTAAAAGATCCACCTCCTGTAAAGAGAAGTCAAAACAGTGATATGAAATCATATTGAATGACGTACGATACTCACCGTTTCTCTCTCAACAGAATAGTTACATGTAAAAACCGAATCAAACATTAGTTTTTTTAAATTAAGAATAGGCTTAGCAATATCAATAAAAACCCTAATACAAACATATGAATTTCGTTGGATATTACAAATTACCGCGAGCACCCCTTACTCCGTACTAAGATATAATCACGTCTATAGAAAACGTCAACTTATAAAAATATCATAAGCCCAACAAAAAATACAACATACATACCATACTACTTAACTTCTCCAGCCAAAGAAAGTAGTCGACCATGGATCAGCCAGCGGAGGGACTTTTCTCGCGACGCAATAAACTTCTGAAAAAGCTCAGAGAAGAGGCTCAATGAACCAATGAGTTAAATACATGCGACTTTCACCCAAACAGACGACAGAGAGGCCAGCCAGTACATACAACAAAAACAAAGCGGAAACCATAGAGAGAGTGAGTTTATGAAATCAGTTAATAGTTATAATATTGAGTAAGAAAGACAGCACGCAAACAATACCACTAAATTAGAAAACACGCCGCCAATTAATACCACTCTATAACAGCAGACAAACCAACTCAGAAATATTTTAATATAAAAATCCCATCATCATAAATAATTAACATCAAAAGATAAACGTCAGCAGTACAAATAAACATACGTCATCGTATAACTAGTAGAGCATCAAAAATACATCTAATTAACATTTAACCAATTACCCATTAATGAAAACACACAAATCAAGATGCGAACACCAAAAACAGGATCACAAAAACAAAAAATCCGCACATGCGTCAAATGACATGGAAAGCCTCTTAAGAAACATAAACATACCATTCACAATGTGACAAAGATACCAATGTCTGAGACTAAACAGAAACAAAAATTGAAACAATTAGTCTAGGAGGCTTGATACTATGCCAACCACCCACCCCCGAATACGAGAGATACCATACGGAGACAATTACAAATGAGCGCCCATATCACTCAAGAATCAACACCCACCTCAAACTCAAACTCGAAAAAGAGCGACATAATAGCGATCACCCAAAAACAAGTCGTGAGCAAAGAGGTACAAGCAGATGTGGACTAGCAAGTACGAGTAGCCCGCGACACTTTAGGAGAGATGGCTACGTCTCCACACAGGTCACCTAGACAATATTCCCCAACCCGAATACCCTCCACAAACCGGATCTAATGCCCAAACCTTGC
>PGTU02013859.1:0-15531 GCA_002896215.2 Cicer echinospermum
GAGTACCCTAATTTCTATGAAAAACTATATGAGCTATTAGTTCCATCTATCTTCATGGCAAAACATCGTGCAAGGTTTTTCCAGGTATATCTTATAAAATTACTTTGGGTACATACATGTAAATGTAATCAAAGAGGAATATCAAGCAAAAATGATGCTTTGAGTTCAGTTGTACGAAGATATGGTACTGACTTATTAAATAATTATATTTTTAATGTAACTTAAATATGCCAATTTGGTTAATAATGATTTAAGTATGTTGGAGTGCAAATTTATAGAGGATGTAAGTTTCAACAAGAATATGACTACAGTAAAATTTAAACTTCTAGAACTCCTTCGGCTCAACATGGCAATCCTTAAACTAAAGGTGTTAAAAACCAACTTCTATCCCATAAATGTGGTTGAAGTTACTTACATAAATAACGTATTCTATCACATACACTTCTGTACATAGAAATAATGCATCCAATTACTTAAAAGGAGCATTTAGTATACCATCTGAGCTTAAAACTGGGATAACAAAACATACAACATAATTTATTTTTTTTGCATTGAGGATCAGGTCCAATTATACCCCATCAAGGATAAATCTGGCGTAAATTATGCTGCTGTATTTTCATGTTCACTCTGCAATAAGTGTATTTTGATTAGAGTGAAATTTTGAAAGTTGATGCTGCCGAATAACTTTATCAGATAAGTGAAAGTATCATTCTTTTTTTTGTTGGAGAGGGGGTAAAAAAGAAAAGAAGTTCTCAAAAGATGACAAAAATCTTAAAGGACACAACGTTACAACCTCTAATCTCTTTTTTGCGGAACAATAAACCTAGAGTACTTTATCTAGTCTTTCTGATGGCTCATGAAAAAGGAAGTAAATATCAATATTATATAATTATGTTAAATAGTCCCAAAATAACCAAATATCATAATAAGATAATCTTATTCTATATGGGACTAAGATAATGTAATACAGATTAGAATCCATATTGAGCAAATAATTCCAATTTGAAAACCCCAATTTCAAAATTAAAATGCTAAAACTAATATTGTGCTGCATGTTTTACCCCTTTATGCTAATTGGACTAGGAAATCCCAAAAGAATAGTGCATTAGGCTAGCATCACAAATATGCAAAGTCACAAATATTAATTTTTCCCGACATCTCTAATGGGAAAACCAAAGTATTGAATATGATTGACTGATGACGAACGATATTCACTTATGTAAATCCTTTGGGTGTGCTGTTTTCTGACAAAATGCTATTTATTATTTGCAGCTTCTTGATTCTTGCCTGAACTCCGACCGCGTTCCAGCTTACCTGGCTGCCCCCTTTGCAAAGAAATTGAGTAGGTTGTTGCTTTCAGTTCCACCTTCAGGTGCATTAGTTATTACGGCTCTGGTTCACAATATTTTGCGTAGACATTCTTCAATCAGCTGTTTGGTGCACCAGGTAAACATAGTCTCGTCTTCTCTATCTTTTGTTTTGCCTATTACTTCATTAGTAACTTTTGTTTTTGTGGATTGCTTTCTTTTGTTTGAAGATGCTATTGGGATCACTTGAATATGGGGATAGAGGAAACAAGGGGGATCTTGAATATAATCTATCTGTTGATCTTTAAGCTATTTATTTATACAGATGGTGATATAGGTTTGTGTTCAGGAATTATTATTTTCTGTTCTCTATTAGTTTATTGCTGTTTAAAGACCATGATTATAACACTGTTTGAAAAACTGGACCAACTGAATTTAATAATAAAACCAGACCTATTAATAGTCGTTCACTCAGCCAGCAAAACAGGGATTCTGCTAAACTAGCTGTGGATTGCTGAGCTGGGTGTAAGTTGGTGGGAACTGTTTAGGGAATCAGTTGATTTTGTCATACAAGTTTAAGCAGTTTATTATGGAAAAGCCATATTAGCCACATCTTTTCTCCTTGCATGTTTTCGAGATTTGTCTTACATGCAGCGGAAGCATTTGACCTATTCCATATGCATTTGATTGTATATGTGCATGTTTTATTTATTTGAATACTTACGATACAAATGAATTTTGTTTTTATTGTAAATAAAAATTCAATTATTTTACAAGTATTTGATAAATTTATGGACTAAAGTAGTATTTTTTATATATATTGTTGATTAAATATTGTAATTTTTTTGTTTATTACTCTTATTGCAATGACATATGTTAATTATTGTATTTCATAAACTTACCACTTTTGATCCCTCTCAACTCTATCTTTGTACGTTTCGCTACCTGAAAGGTGTATCAGGCTTTGACCTTCATTTTTCCTTTCTATGCTTGTTTCTTATTCACAATCATTTTTTTTCTCTAAATATTAAATTAAATTGTCATCAATTCGGCTATGTTCCTAGACCAGTAAACCACAAACCGTGCTTGTTACAATAACACAATCCCAGGTTTAAAACAGCGTTGTTAGCTGTGGTATTTAACTTATTGGATTGGGTATGTGGTGTGAACAGCGTTGAGCTTAACCATGATAGTGTTGGTGAATGCCACATTTTGGCTTCTGAAATCCTGTATTGATAAGTTATCCTCTATTACTTTCTTATGTTTTGCTCGAACAAAGTTTGTGTAACGTACTTAGACGAGTAAATAGCTGCAGTACTTGTTATTTATGCTGTTTGTGTCAGACTAAACTGGACAAGAAAATGGGCATCGTGCATGTTATGCTGCTGCTATCTGCAATTTTCTGATGCAGTGATAGATGAATTATTGGCATTGTTGATTCATATTTGCCATATATTTTTTAATTGGTAGAACAGGAGATTGATTGGATTCCTGGTTCAAGGAGACAATCTCTTGGTCTCGAACTGGTGATAAGGTTATGTCAAGTTGATCCAATTCATGGTGGCCAGCCTAAAATCCTTCAAATAAATTATGCATTGCAGCTAAGGCGGACCATAACCCAGGTGGCCATGGTGGAATTTGATCATCATTTTGATAAGAGAAATATTGACTGTAAGAAGGTTAAATTAAAGAAGATATCATGTACTTCTTTCATGATCCCTAACATATCTAGGAGTCATAAGATTAGGACTGGATTTATTTCTGGGACTCTATAGTAGCCAACAGCTGGCTTCATCCACATTTAGAGGAATTTAAAGAACTGCAATTTGAATGAATTAACATTTTTACCTCCTTTTTATCCCCTCTCAAGTTTGTGTTTGTGTTAAATTTTGAAATATGTTGTTTGTAAAATAATTAGCGATATTTATTGCAGTGTAGTAAAACAACTGCTTGTCCTGTTTTAACTGGAGAGATAATTTCCTGATATATGAACAGGAAGACGTTGTTTGAAGACGTAGATAGAAGATGAAGTGACTGCTGCTAACTGGGATAATGCCAATACTGGTATGCGCTGCCAGAAACCAGCATAGACCATTTTAACATTGAGGAAACTGATCCAATGAAGTCAGGCGCTATGACGTGAGTTATATCTTTTAAAGTTATCTATTGTCTATTCTACGTGTGAACTCTGTATATTTTTCCCTAAAACAAACCTGGAGAATGTTGAAAATTGGATGGTTGTTTTTATATCCAGTGTTGGCATTTATGGATCGTGGAAAATAGCAGTATATTCAAATTCCACTATGTTATAGTGCTATAGCGCCACAATAGTGTATCACAAGCCATTACCTGTTGTTCAAATTCTGCTATCTATAACGTGCTGTTATAGCGGCTATATGGTGTGTGAGTAGAGAGAGCTGATCATGACCATTTAATCTTATATGTATATTGTGATGGGCAGGTTCTATCCCTTTTCATGTTTGTACACTCCATATCATAATGATTCATGCTTGACTTGTTTGTTTGATGTTTCTTAAACAGAGGAAACTCAATTAAGCAATGAACGATTAGGTATTGACACATTCAGAATCATTATACCTTCAAATTGAGCTTGCCTGCTTGACATAATTGTAGTAATGTCAACGACTAAGTTTGCATTTAAACTCAATGTAGGCAATGTGGCCCTTCTCTACAGTATCTCTTAGTTTATTAAGAGTCACCTATTTGTGTTCTATTTTGTTGTCTGATAAGATTTCTTTGGAGCAGGAACTCTCTTTGGGAAAATTGATTCGCTATTCACCACTACTGTCCTCCTGTCCAACGCAAATGTTTTTGTCGTTGACGCAATACTCGTTGTTTTCCTTTTCTGCAATGTTTTATTTAATCTTGTTTGTTGATTTTGAACATAATACCTTAAACGCTACATGTTTGTACTTGTCTCTCAGGTTTGCTTGACCCTTCTTGAGACTGATTTGACAGTCAGAGCCAAACATGTGAAGGTTAATGTTGAGGATTTTTAGTGCTGTTCTTATGCAACAATATTTGGAGCGGAGGTGAGTACCATTTGGTTTTGTTTACAGGACATATGCCTATATTAACACTTGTTTGCGTAATAGATGAAGCTTGAGATATGTTTCTTGTATATAACTGGCTACATTTTAGCTTGAGATATGTTTGTTGTATTAATTGGCAATATTTTGTGGAATTAAAGAGTATCCATTGTCAGTCTAAAACAATTTACACCGACAATCAATAAGAAATCTCTACTTTGCCGCATCATCCACCTTTATATGGTTATTTTAAAACTGATAGTTGACATGGAAAACTGATGGTGTTTCATTGTGACAACTTGTACCATTGCAGATATCTCGAAGGGTGAAGGGTCTCCTCTAGCTTTCTACAAAACAACTCCTCCTCTCTCTTTCAGAGAATAATTTTGCTGGTTGGACTTTCAAATGTGAAGAAACTCCCGAAACAATCAATGACAACAACGAGAATGCTGCTAAGATTTATTGGATCAGGAACATGGTTCCCGCTAAAAGACAACGAATTGAGTGTCCCTGAATCTGGTTCATGTAATGTTCACAACTAAAATTAAAATGTTTCTTTGGAAGTTTTGAAATACAAATATTATGTCCTATTTATTTATATCAAATTTTTCTATTTTTATTTACATCATTTCAAAACACTTTCAAGCGACGAAATCCGTTCATATGTAGCAGAGTGTGTAGATATATAAATTTTATATTTTAAACTATACAAGGACTTAAATTTGAAACAAAATTTGAATTTTTTTTTAATATAAACATTGTAGTTTAAATATCACCAATTGGATCTTGAGTTCAACTCTTGTACGAGAGAATTATATAAATTGGTTCTTTAAATTGCAAGTATTAGTTAAATTAATTTTTGAATTATGTGAAGTGGCAAATATATCCATGAAGTTGTAAACATATGTATCAAATAATCTACATATAAGCTTTTGTTGTGAGATATAATGTGGCGCTGTAATTGAGTATGTAGTTTATCAACATTGATTTTACATTAATATTCTCTTTCTTGTAAAATAAATGTCATTGAAATTATCATCTTAGATATAAATTTACAAGTAATTATAATTGTATATAGGCCTAATTAGGATAGACAATTAACTTAATAGACAAATTAATCAACAAAAACTATTGGAAACTTGATATTCTACTAATTAATCAACAAACTAATTGGCAACTTGTATATAGGCTATGTGAATGTTCATCTAATCCCTCCATATTTGCTTACATATGTGAATGGATGGATAAATATTGAGGGTTAGATGAACATCGACAAAATCTAAACAAGTTATATGGAGGTTATATTCGGCACAAGCATACTAGGTTAATTTTAATGAACTATTTTGGAGTTGACTAAAAAGTTTGGAGTTCTTCGTTATTGTGATAGCTCAACCTCTTTATTTGGTTGTTAAGAGTTAACTAATTTTGATTAAAAGAAAAATAAAGGATACAAAATTAACAGTTTTTAGAACATGGTTCACCCTCGTAACTTGGCCAAACAGTTTTCCAAAATTTCTCTTCGAAGACTAAAGTGGTACCAAAACTTACACTTTTATACAAAAGATTGAGAGAGTTTTATGATAAAAAAAAGGTTGTATATTGCAATAAAAGTTTGTTGTTTTTTAGTTTTGAAAAAGAAAAATAAATAAATTCAGCCACAAAGATATTATTGTGTGAATCGGGAACTAGGTCACTTTCCTTAATAACTTTTCACGGCACTGTCTAAAACTGTGCAGGACAAACTATCAACCACGATGTCTCTAAGATAAAAACAGTCCAGTTTACACTATTACCAGTTTTACTACTGTACTGTAGAAAACTGTTCTAAAAATTACACCATCCAATTCTAAATTATTATTTTCATAATTTACTTAACAATCTAAAATTATTTACTTAACAATTCTAAATTATTATTTTTAAATCAAATTTATTAATATTAATATTAATATTAAGAAATTCAATTCAAATTGATATAAAAAATACTATATTTATGATATTAAAAAAAACCAAAATTCTATTGTATTGTGTATATTTAAATAAAAATATAAAGACCCACATAAGTAGATAAAAGTGTAGAATAATATAAAACAAATTAAGTTGTAATACAATGAATTGAATTAGTTCTTATATGTGTTCGATGACAGTGTTGAATCAGTGCGAAACTCATTGAACATATCAGGATTGGGTGCTCAAGGAACAAGATAGCTGGATGTGTTTACCAGACTTGGGTTACGTGATAGCAACACGATAATAATGTCATATTGGTGTCGTTGTCTCGTAATCTGAATATTTCCGCTAAACAAAGCACTGTCGTCAAAAGAACGTTTACTAGCCATTGGATTAATTACTAAAACATTTATATTAATATATAATTAATTAAATAAACTTAAACTTAAAATATATATATAATTAAACATTTATATTAATATATAATTAATTATAAATGTAAAAATAAAATAATTAAACATTTATATAAACTTACAATTAATTTAATAAACTTAAACATAAATAAACAAATAATAAACATTTATATTAATATGTAATTAATTAAATATACTTAAACTTAAAAATAAATATAATTAAACATTTATATTAATTATAATTAATTATAAATGTAAAATAAATATAATAATTAAACATTTATTAAAGTATTCATTTAATTTAATAAAACTTAAACACAAATAATTAAATATTAAATAAATTAATTTAATACCTCTCCCTTCCCATAACCTCCGAGCCACGTGATGCTCGTACTGTGTCAACAGAGATGTCACCGTCGGTCCTCCGGGAAACCCGGTCTGCTGATCCTGATCATCAATATCAACAGGCATCATCCGACTCATCAGCATCATCTGACTCATCAGCATCAGGATGTGCAGAAGTATCAGGAATATCATCAGCGGTTCTGGCTCTCCATCTGTGGCGGCTGAGGACATCCTCCTCCATATGTGCATGCTCGGTGGATCAACATCATCGTCCTGGACCTCCCTGTTGTCTTCGACGACGCTGCCTAATTGGGACGATTTCTTCGTTGTGTCGTCTGTTTGATGCTGTTGGTGGAATTCTCTCTACACCATCACGCCTGTCACCTATGATGTTACGAAATAATTTGACCAAAGACACCCTCTCATTCTAGCACTGCAAATATATCAAATATATACCAATATAAAAACAAATAAAAAAAATTTAAAAAACCCAAAAAACATTTCGAAACTTTGCATCAATCTCAAACTTCTGAAACGTGATTTTTCGGAATCTTTTCAGAATGCTCGAACCTTTTACATTTCAAAAATGTCATCTTCAACGAAACCTTCGAAACTTTTGTACTTCAAAAGTTTCAAGTTCAAGAAAAAGTTCGGAAAGGTTGAATATTTCTGGAAAAAAAACATGTATCAAAAGTTTGACATGCAACGAAAGTTTCGAATGTCTGGAAAAAAAACATGCTTTGAAAGTTTGATATGCAACGAAAGTTTCGAATGTCTGGAAAATCTGAAAAAAAACATGCTTCGGAAGTTTGACATTCAACGTAAGTTTCGAATGTCTGGAAAAATCTGGAAAAAAAACATGATTCGAAGCTTTGACATTCAACGAAAGTTCGAAATTTCCTTACTTTTTCACTTCGAATGTGTGAAAGGTTGAATTTTTGGTAGGTGGGAGAATCAGATGTTTCAGAGTTTCGAACCAATGGCGTGAATAAAGGGAAAATGTATTTTTTTTAGGGTTTATAGTTAAAATTAGAGGCAGTATGGTCTTTTACTTATAGTTGGGGGTGGGAGGTAAAGTGGGGGGTGCCCATACAAATTCTCAAAAGAAAAACCCAACCCAAAACCATACCTCCAAATTCTTAACCCTGACGAACCTCTCTGCCGATACTGCATCGAACCGTAAGAACTAAGGAATTGAACAATGGAGCCTCCAATGAAGAACAAGAAGAAGAAGACGAGAAAACAAAAATACGGCGTCGCAGACTCAAAACCCTAGGCTCCGAATTACTCTCATCAGCATCACATATAAACAACCTCTCTCTTCTTCTCACTTTCGTTTCACCTTCTTCTCCACCTCACCATGTCCTCGAATCGTTTCCTCTCTCTTCACTTCCTTCTTCCTCCCCCTTCTCCTAAACTACCTTCTTCCTCCGCCACTGCCTCCGATTTACGACGACGACGAATCAAGTTTTCATTATATTTTCACTTGGCTCCGTTCCAAATTCGATGAGTTTCTTAAGTCTCTTATCGATGTTTCTTGATGTTCGGATGAATCTAATGAGACTCTTAATGAGCTTGTATTGGATACTTTGATGGAGTTTGTTAAGGTTTCTAATGGAGAAGCTTTCACTTTTCTTTGTATCATAGGATTATTCGTGGTATTGTAAGTTATTTATTTGATTTTAATGTTACTTATTAATTATTTTTGTGACATAGTTTGAATGATTAATGTTTTCTAATCTAATTTGTTTGGTTTTTTTTATGGCTTTGTTAGATTCACTCTACTAGTCCTGCTGCATTTTTGGTGGATTATTAATATCGAAGTATTTCAAATATATTGATGTACGGTATGATTATTATGCTTTTCATGGGTTTTTCTATGCGAGCTATTCATTATTTTGTTTGTTATGGAAGTATGAATATGAATATGACAATCTATTAAGTGTGGCAGAGTTTTGACAATCTACAATGATTGATGGCGGAGCTCCGGCGGTCGGTGGCGAAACTTTAGCGGTCGTTGCCACCCAACTACCACCAATATTAAAAATTTAATTAATAATAAATAAATAATACTACTTCTATTTTTAAAATAAGTACTTATTTTTAAATTAATCAATACAAAAAAGTGATTTTTAAAATTCTAAAATAGTTTAAGTTTTTTGTTAATAGTGATTTTTCGGTACTTAAGAATGTGTTTTTTTTTCTAAATTTCTGGAGAACTTGAATAGAAGTTTTCAGTACACAAGATACACTCCAGAAAACTTGTCTGAAGTTCTCCGGTACAAAAGCAACTACCGGAAAACATTTTTTGAAGTTCTTTGGTACAGAACACTCTTTCGAAAAACTTTTTTTAACTTCTCCGGTACATAGTCTTGTTCCGGGAAACTTGATGCTTCACATTTCCGGTAGTTACCGGAGAACTGAAACATCAAGTTTCCCGGAAGTATATATATATATATATATATATTATAATTTATAAGTAATTGTGATTTATTTCTTTTAATTTTTAATATTTTTGTGGACGTACGATGAAAAAGACGACAAAATTCATACGAATTACACGTGACACTATACTTCTACATCTTCCGCGATGAATCCCCTGAGAGGATTCGACCGACACTTCAAGCGAGAATAAGAAGGATGATAATTGAAGACGATGATGAGGGAACATCATGATCATGGATTTATCCCAAGATGTGACTATGTATCCAGCAGAATATACCTTCTGTACTAGAAAAACTTAAAAAATTTTTCTCCGAAAAATATATACTGTGTACCGAAAATCTTATTAAAAGTACTCCGGAAGTTACTAGAAAACCTGGAACCTACCGAAAAAACTTTTTTACGGCTCTAGAAGAAATGAGAAGGTGAGAAAAAAATTACTTTAGATTGGATGCAATGTGAAATAGTTAAAAAAAAAATTAAGGGTATTTTTGCATTTTAATTTTTTTTTTGGAGAACAGGCAAATTTTGAAGGTACATGATAAATTTTTCTAAAAGATGAACCATTGAGGAAAACTAGCAATAAGCCAGCCCTAAGCTATAATGGTTTTTGCGTCGAAAAAAAGTTAAAATGGGTGTAACCAAATACTAAACTAAATGGGCCTAATACCAAAAACATAACAGGTCCAATGTTCAAATTACATACAATTCATTACACAACAAAATAATTACATACAATAATTTAAATTGTTGGAATAGAGGGTCTGATGTGTTAGATTTCTTGTACATTCCTCCTCAGTTCAAGCTTTGTTATATACACACTTATATTTGTACCTTTGCGTAATTGTTTTATATTCTTATGAATTTTTTGTTTTTGGTGAAGTTTATTTAGAATATAAATGGAACAATTGGGTGGATGCATGCATAAATGAATTTTATGGTAATTTATACCCTCAAATAGTGTATGGTCTTCGTTATTATATTATGTTCTTAAATGTATATATTAAAAATATAGAAAAAGAAAGAGATGATAAAATTAATATTGAAAAGAAAATAAGAAAACTGAAGCAAACAAAATAGATGGTTTGAGAAGAAAAGTTGATGCCACTTATGTCTTGTCTCTTGTATGTCCTATAGATTTTTGTTTTTTAAGATGTCTTCATTGATCATCGAGTAGCATGAGATAAGAGACTATCATCAACGTTATATGGAAAAAGTTCAGTTTGAAAAGTTTTGGCAGGATTAAATCATATATTTATTTATATTTTTATTAAAATTTTAAAAAAAGAATGATATCAATATATGACTAATTATAACATTGAATCACACTTCATTTATTTTTTTAAAAATATTTTATAGTTTCTTAATTTTAAAAAAGAAACTTAAGTCCTCTCCTTCCCTTCTCTCAAATCCCACATAAGCGACGCTTGGGTGCCATATTAAATTTAATTTCCTAAAAACATATTAATTTGAGGACTAATTACAAGAATCTTATGGATGCATATGACTTTTACCAACCAGTTCAAAATAAAAATTAAATTGTGTGAGACCGTTTAATATTAAAAACCAATTTAGAATTAGAAAAAAACTTTGATTTTCATTTTCACGGTGATTGCAACGCCTTCTAAATGTCATATAAAAGATGAGAGGAAGAAAAAAACACTTTAAAGTTAAGAAACCACAAAGAAAATGTTCACAATAGAATGCTTTATAAAAACAAAAAACAAATATTTTATCTTCAATATATCCTTGTACTATTGTAGTCAAGAGTATTTTTATTGTAATAGTAATAGTAATAACACGAACTTTTAAAATAAATCCCTCCTTTTTTATAGATATTTTTATTAGTAATAGTAACAGTAATGATACGAATTTTGAATTCTCATAATTTACTTAACAATTCTAAATTATTAATTTTAAATCAAAATATTATTAATATTAATATTAAGAAATTCCAATTCAAAATTGATAATTAAAAAATACATATTTATGATATTAAAAAAAAACCTAAAAATTCTTATTGAGATTGTGTATTTTAAATAAAAATATAAAGACCACGTAAAGTAGATAAAAGTTGTAGAATAATATAAAACAAAATTAACGTTGTAATACAATTTGAATTGAATTAGTTCTATATGTTGAAATAAGTTTATTGCATATATTGAGAGTGGGGAGTATCTCATTATAAAACTAATAGAAATATTTTAAATTGTTCATAGATAATTATTTTATTTGTTATAGTTTATAATAATAATAATTTAAATATAAGTAAATACCTGAATTAACCATAAATGAATTTATTTTAACTCAATTTATTTATATATAATGTGTTTAAGAAATAAAATATGATTATCTATGAGTAAATATGGTTGAAAATAATAGTAGTGGAGTATGCATTTTAATAGATAGTGTATATATTTTTAACACAAATTATGACTTGGAATCATCTCGAATAAATAACATATTAAATTTAAAATTAAAAAGTAACACACAAGGTTTATTTATATTTTCAAATTTATCGTCAATATATTACTATTAAATATTTATATTAAAGTTATTTATATATTTTATTATTAATGCATTTTTAAAATATTAAAAAAATATACTTTTCTTGAACACTCTGTGGATTCAATGTTATGAGTGGTAATATTAAACTATCTATTATTACTATATTATTAATTATTATATTATTATTATATTATTTTATTATTATTATTATTATTATATGATTATATTTATTAGATTTTGAATATGACATTAAATGCTGACTTAATGAAGAAAAAATCAGTTTAAATATTATACTCATAATATTATAAAAATAATTTAGAATATATGATTAATATATACAATAAGTATGTATTACTTTATATCAAATAATTTCTTATGTTATAAATTGCCTTTTTATTTTTATCTTTTTTTTAGTGAAAATATCTTTATTGAATATTATAGTTTATGCTAAAAATTTTAAACACTTAGTAAATATAGTACTATGCAACCGACCGGTATTAACCATAGGTTGAATTTTTTATTATGTTTGTGTACTGAAACTATCAATTAGTTTCACTCACAAGAGTTAATTATATATATTTATATTATTATTGTTTAATAATATGTCTGTTACAAATTATCTATTAAAGTGTGATTCTATTACTAAGATGATCAAAGTTTTATATAAAATATTCATCTCCGTATATTATATGTAATTTTTATCAATAAAAATATTTATTGAGGTGTGTGGTAACTTACAAGTTAATATCAAAGAGAAAAAGTTGGTTAATCTATGTATAACTAATTCTTTTATTGATATAATATTAAATTTAGAAGAATATTTTATATATTTAATTTTTAAAATATTAAAATCTAAATTTTATTAAGTAAAATATTTTTATATATTTTAAATAAAAATATAATTTTTTTATACTAAATAATTGTTTTTAATGATCTTATTCTCGGACCCGGTAAATGTATGTCTCTTTTTTCAAGGAAAATTCATTTGCCTATCAAATTTTTCCCATTCCTATCTCATCATTTTATTTTTATCTCCTTAAAAATATAATCTCTAATAAATTAGAACAAAATCACAATAAAAAAATCAGCCTTACCTTTTGGAGTCTTATCCTCTAGAAAGAAAGAAAAAACTTTTGCTTTTACATTTTAACTTCAGTGGCACCATGCCTTGATTATTGATTCCCCTATTCTAACTATTTGAACTTCAATCTTTATTGCGTTTGAAAGTCGTTAACTTTTATTAATTGTTTATTTAATAATAAAACCCAGCTTGAAGAAGAATAGAATGAACAAAGAAGGAATATAAACAACACTGATGATGGTGTTATTCTATCATATTAATGCTCTCCATCTTTTAGAAGATGAGGTTGAGCACTTTATGGTTGAAGGTTAAAGAATGGATGTAGAAGGATGGATATTTAAGTTGTGTAAGTTAATTAATTAAGCTTCTTGTAAACTAATTTATTTCTGATTTTTTAAAAAATCATAAGAGGACTTTTATTATTTTTTGAAATTGCAAGTACAATAAATCAATTTTTTTAGTGATTAAAACTAAAATAGTTCTTCATCAAAATCATATTTAAATTTCTTTTTCTATAATTAAAGGTATTTTTTTAAAAAAAGTCCTACAGTTTCAATCATTCAATTATCATTGGGTAAAAAAACATTAAAGTACCAATTTTTTGAGACAGATAGGTGTGTACCATAAACACGGAGGCGCATAAAGCAACCTCCACATATAGGAATAGGGTAAATTGTAACTCGGACACTTTACTACAACAGAAACAGGACCAGAAACAGTTAACTGGGCTTATAATAGAATTTGGCCCAAAACAGGCCCAGTTTTCCGACTAAAAAAGAAAAATCCAACCCAAACCATACCTCCAAATCTGCGATACTGCATCGAAACTGAACAATGGAGCCTCCAATGAAGAACAGCGTCGCAGAACTCAAAACCCTAGGCTCCGAATTACTCTCATCAACATCACATATAAACAACCTCCCTCTTCTTCTCATTTCGTTTCACCTTCTTCTCCACCTCACCATGTCCTCGAATCGCTTCTCTCCTCTTCACTCCTTCTTCCTCCTTCTTCCTACCCCTTCTCTCCTACACTATCTTCTTCCTCCGCCACTGCCTCGATTACGACGACGACGAATCAGAGTTCATATTATTTCACTTGGCTCCGTTCCCAAATCGATGAGTTTCTTAAGTCTCTTATCATGTTCTTGTTCGGATGAATCATGATAGACTCTTAAGGAGCTTGTATGGATACTTTGATGAGAGTTTGTTAAGGTTTCTAATTGGAGAAGCTTTCACTTTGTTTGTATCATTAGATTATTCGTGGTATTGTAAGTTATTTATTCTGATTTTAATGCTACTTATTAAATTATTATTGTGACGTAGTTTGAATAATTAATGTTTTTCTAATCTAATTTGTTTGGTTTTTTTATTGGCTTGTAGATTCACTCTACTAGTCATGTTGCGTTTTTGGTGGATTTATTAATATCGAAGTATTTCAAGTATATTGATGCCCGATATGATTATTATGCTTTCATGGGGTTTTTCTATGCGAGCTATTCATTATTTTTGTTTGTTATGTATATGTATATGAATATGAATATGAATATGAACTCTCAGCAGTTATTTACATTTTAAATTTAAATTTTGAATGAATAAAAGGGCTGCCACAATTTATTTATAGCATATATAAAATTCACTGATTTGATTTCTCTATTTTAGTGTTGTGTTTGTGTTTGTGTGTTGAGTACATGACTCATCTCATCTATGGGCTTTATCTTTTTTACTGAATTATTATTTTGTTATTTGGTGCAGTTATTTTACGTTCATAAGTCTAGAAAAGCTCACTAAAAATTTGGAAGGAAAAGAGGTTTCAGGTGATTTTCTTTCTTAGCCAACCTTTTCAATTTCCATATATTTGGGTATTCTTGTTGGATAATTCACTTTTTTGTTATTAGATGATAAAACTGCAAGTGCAGATGGCACCAATGAAAGTCAATTGAGCTCAAAGTTAGTAATAACTATAGCCACTGGTTACTTCTATTCTTTCCCATGTCCTTCTTTTATTAAGAAATGTAGATCACCGTAGCTGGTCGACTATCAGTAGTATTATAAGATTATGTTCTTTGATTTGAAATGATTTGTGTCTCATGTTTTATATGCAAAAATGACATGCCATGTCAATGTCATACAATATGCTATATAAGCACTTTTGCAACTTAAGTGTATAAGGCATGAAAACAACTCAACTTTTTATGCTAGGCAAACTTGGTCCTAGTTTTTATATTTTAAACTAGGAGATGTAAAATTTACTTGAAAATGAATTTATTTAGTTTGATTGATAACTTTGAAAATGTATCTTTTGCAGTATTGAGTGTGTCATCCATAACATGTACTACACCCTATCACATGTTCCTGCTCTTGAAAGATCAGATGATACTTCTGATTTCGAAATGTGGAGTGTATCAGGTGACTGCATGCTTACCACTTTTATATTTTAT
>PGTU02013861.1:0-19562 GCA_002896215.2 Cicer echinospermum
TAATTATTTAATTAAAAATTTAAAACTAATTAATTAATTAATAAACCAAAGACATAGATAAATAAGCCAACTAATACACCTCTTTTTCTTTTATCGTAAATCCTAAATCCAAAAACTAAAACTAAACATATTTGCAAGAATTAAATACATATTTAAATCCTAAAAAATTGTATTAGAAGATTGAAAAAAAAAAAACCCGATTTAAGACAACAAAAAAGACAAATTTGAAAACATAGTGTACATTTCTACATAATTTCAACATCATTGCATAATAAAATTCATAGATCGACAAATCAGCTGAAGATATTTAGATTGCCAAACCACTTTTATCTGTTTCTCTTCTCCAACATAATTTTCAAAACATAGATAGCAAATCCGCATTTTGTTTCTATAGATGATTTAAAGATGATTTATAACACGATTGTTAAAAACTAAATAGTAGAAGTTTTTCAAAAAAGTCCTTACTTTTTTTTATACTTAAATACATTCTGTATCCATTATTTTATAAAAATTGAACTTTTAGTTCCCTCATTTGTAAAAGTGACTTTTTAGTTTCTCTATTAACTAATTATTTAAATTATTTTTAGTCTCAACTATTTTTTATGGTGTAACATTCTCATTAATGACATGGTACTTAAATTGACACTTGTGAGTTGGATAAAATACTTATTATGTTATTATTGTTGTAATTAATTTTATTTATTATATTATAATTTACTTTCATTTATATATTTAATTTTAATATTAAATTTAAAAAATTAATAATGTTAAAAACTTATTTATTTTATTCAAATTTAAACTAAACGGGTGGATAGATACGGGTATCGGGTTGAAAAACAGATAAAGTCAAGTTACTTGGGTGTTTACCGTCGATTTTGGATGTCAAAAGATGATCCGTCGGGATCCGAGCCTGAGGAGAAAGAGGAGGAGGAGAGGGGCTTAGCGCTTTACAATTAGTATGTTGAATGTTATTAACTAAAGCAAAAAATTTAGTAAAGAAACATATATTTAGAAAGGCGCACAAACTTTCTTTTGCTAGGAAATCTACATTATGGTTAGCTTCACATAAGTTGTGAAAAAGAGAAGTACTCACATAAGTTGAACCAAGTTGGTTTTCCTCTTTGTGATTTTGATATTAACAAAGGTATATTATGAGAATAATTTGTTTGGAATAATGGCTTCATTAAGTGTGCGACAATTAGAACAAGAAAATCATAGGAATGTACCAAAGGAAGTGACCAGATGAACACAAAAGCATACACATGTGCCTTTGAACATATGCCTGTGAAAGCAATGTGCCTTTGAAAGTTACAAAGACTGCCTCTGATGTTCGGATCTGAATTTGGGTCTGAAGATTGCCTCTGATATCTGGGTCTGAAGACTAGATTTGAAAATGGGTCTAAAGACTGTTTGAAGATTGAATTTGAAGCATGTGTTTGAAGCCCTTGTGTGTCTTTGATGTGCCCAAACTCAACATGCATCTGAAGAGTTTATATCAAACTATCATTAACTCTTAAGAGATTGTTCAAGCCATGCATTCAAAGCTCATATTCCGCTAATCAAAAGTTGCAACACACTCAAAATGTTGCCTCTGATATGCAGCCTCTAATGTTGCACTAAGTTTGATGATTCAATATTGTGACACTAATTCTAAGTCACACAATTCTACCTCTAACTTTTATTGTCCAAGAAATATAACATCTCACTCTAACAAGAAACTCAATTGCTTTGTTGGAAAACCAATGACTCTGATTGAAAGAATTCATTTTGAAGAAAAGACTTAGCCAGATCACAATCTCAGAATATTCAAGAACAAAGCCGAATCCGTTCCCGCTCCTATCAGTCAAGAGTATGAAGGAAGATTTGCATGGATATGTTTTTGAGCACAATATGAAATTAGATATGATTCAAAATTATAATTGAAGGAAATCATTGACCAAGGTGAATAGAAGATATGACCAAAATATTATTCCCAAGAAGATATGGTCAAATTATTGTTCACAAGAACATATGGTCAAAATAGTTTTTACAAGATGATATGACCAAAATATTATTCATAAAAAGATACGATCAAAATATTATTCACAAAGAAGATATAGTCAAAGTATTGTTCACAAGAAGATATGCTCATAATTTGTTCACAAGACGATACACTCAGAATTATTCACAATAAGATACAGTTAGAACTATTCACAAGAAGAAACACTCAGAATTATTCACAAAAAGATACATTTAGAATTTGTTCACAAGAAAGAATTGATCCAAATTCTACAAGGACAAAAGGGAAACCTTAATCTATTCCATAAAATAGATACTAAAGGATGAAGAAAAAAAGTACAAACTCATCTAAGACAGTCATACAATTCAGAAAAAAAATTTAGAGCTTATATTTCATAAGTATTCAAAGTTCAAATGTTTAAGTTCTAGAGAAGCACTTGCTCAAACAAATATGTTCTAAGTGTTTTAGTGTGAGAAATCAATTTTAACTATCTGTTTAGTAGAACTAAAACACAAACCGTTCCAAACTTGTGTAACGTCATAGAAGTAAGATTCTCATGATATTTTTGTATACTTTCCAAGAGTGTCTATGTGTACTTACTATGGTCGATCTTGTCACTAGACAGTAGACTGTCCATTTTAGTATTGTTCATCTTGGTGAAGCTTGATATGTGTTCAAGTTTAAGGCATGTAATTGTATAATATATTAGATAAATAATACCCTAAATTAAGATTAGTGGAAGGAACGATAAAGCTAATAAATTTTACCTTAAAGGTTTAATTGAGATTGGTCCTTGTTGAGTCCAATGTCAAAAACCATAGTGATGATAATAGTATGAACTAGTGGAGTTGCAACTATTCTATTATAGTATATGAAATCATGATGAGTCGTACTTGCGAGTTAAAAAAAAAAAAGGGAAATGTATAGTGTTGATTCTTAGGAGCTCAAACTAATATCCAATCATATTGTAAGAAAATTTCTTTATTTGAGAAAGTCATGAACTTGATTCTTAGCTTGTAGAAGAGAGTGGTACCTAAGAATATTATATTGAGTGTTGTTGATCGACTGGAAAAAAAAAATTTAATATTAGTGATCATTCTATTTCAGGTAGACTCACGTTTTATTTTTTGATTTTTGAACTAATTTTGCTAGAAACTGTTATGGTATTTGGTTATATTGAATAGGACACCAAAGCTTAAGTTAGGATTTTTTTGGAATCTCAAATTGTTAAGGGAGCTAAGTAAGAAGATTAAATAGTTATGATGCTCGAAGTGAAAATAAACTCCGAAGACGAAATTTATTTAATGGATCAATATTTTTTTTTGTACTTTATACTTGTGTTAATCATATTATATATTTAACAATTTGTTCTATATATTTGATTTATTTAAATTAATGCGCTAATAGTGCAACTTAGCCATGCTCAGGTTTTTGAGATAAAGTTAAATTTTAATATTGTTCCTAACTTTATAATTATGTGTAAAAAAAAACAGAGAGAGAAGGAGATGATGTTTATTTTGGAATATAGACACTTTAAGAATATTTTTCATTTTATTTGATTGCATATAGTAAATTAATATCTATAAATTTATATGTTCTCCCTTATTTAATGATCATTATATAGTGCTATGTTATTCCTCCATGATGAAACTATTAATGTGACATTGCACACTTCGCTATTCCTTTTACATGTCAAATTATCACTGTAAAGCAGTTTTTTCATATTATATTTAAATAAATATATGAAATTCGTATGAATTGGCTGAACTGTTTTACAATTATGTGATAAAATACTTTTACTTTTTCTAATCATTATTTGGACTCATAATGTCTTCAAAGTTCAAGACATAATTATTATATAAATGTTGTGTGTTTATGCGTATCAATTGTGTATCACCTCATCATTAGGCAGGCTACCATTGATCCCATTTTAAGTTTTATTGATTTAATTTCATTGTTTTGTGATAAAGTTTAAGGTAAATAAGTCGTGAGACTAAAAGTTAACATTGATTAGTTGATTTCCTTTTATTATTTTAGTGACCATATCAAACCTTAGAGATAATAGATATGTGCAGTTTTTAAGAAATATCATCGTCGAACTTAAAATATATGACACAATACATGTAAATGAGTTGAGATAAATGGTACTGTAGTTGTTGTGTGAAAAGACTAGATAATTGTCCCATTGAAGTTTATGTATGGGGTTAGATTCAGTAAGAGCTGGAACTTAACTTGTGATTTGACCATGTAGGAGTATAGTAGTGTGAAGTTGTATGTAATCGTGGGTACGTACAGGTTGTTAAGAAGTAGATGAGGTAGTTGAAGAATATGATTATGTGCTATAGATTGGAGAGAGCATATGAGTAGGTGATTCTTGTTTATTAGAGATAAATGTGATGTTCCATATTCATATTTTAAAGTGTGTTATCATTACATTTTGGAAGTGTGTAGTGAGTTTAGTCTTTCAAATACTAGTTAGTTTTAGATATTAACCTTGATGAAATAATAAAGGTCTTTGGTGTATATATTTCTTGTATTCGATAGGAACTAAGTTTAAATTTTAGAAATCCTAAAAACCACATGAGATGTTAAGTTAGATGAGAGTTTGGTCATAGTTTTTCCAAATTTCGAGGAACGAAAATCTTTTAAGAAGGGGTAGGAATTGTAAACACCCTAATTTATATTGATAACCACCTTAATTTATATTATTACTATTATTGTTATTATTATTAATATTATTATTATTATTATTATTATATATTATTATCATTTTACTATTATAATTATTATTTATTATTATTATTATTATTATTTATAAATAGTGATATTTTCTTATACATGAGTTCTTGTGGTGATAATTTTTTTTACGTGTTATCTTTTGTTGTCTTTATAGTATTTAATAAAAATCATATCATTGTTATTGAACTTATTTATTTTTTTAATAATAATACAATAATAATAATAATAATAATAATAATATAATAACTAATAAATAATAATAACAATAATTAGGCTAAATACCACTTTGTGATCCTTTAAACTTAATTGACAGTAACATTTTAGTCCTTTATCTTTTTTTTCCCGATTTGGTCATTTATTTTAATTTTAAGTGACAACTTGAACTTTTATGTTTTAAAACGTCAACAATGGTAACCTTTTTTTTACAAAAATTCAAAAAATTATCAAAATTTTCAAACAAAATCCATAAAATTAATTATATTTTGTAATATAAAACAAATTTAATCAAATTCGTAAATCAAATCTTCAAATAAACTATATTTGTCATCCTTTATTTGATGTTGTTGGAGATGATAATTAGTTTTATGAGTTTTGTTTGAAATTTTTTATGAGTTTTTTGAATTTTTGCAAAAAATAAGGATAATATTGTTGACATTTTAAAACATAAAATATCAAATTGTCACTTAAAATTAAAATAAAGGACCAAATCGGGAAAAAAAGAAGATAAAAGACTAAATGTTAACTGAAATTAAGTTAAGGGACCATGATGGTATTTAGCCTTAAAAAAATTATTTTTGTTGTTCCTTTGGACATTAAAGTAATGAATTAAAAAAAAAACAGTGAACAAACTTGGTGACCAAATATTTAATAAAAATAATAATTTATGTCACAAATTTCGTCTCTAAATCTGTAGCTAATGACATAGCAAATTAATTCAAAGTCGTTACTAAATTAGTTTCAAAATTTAGTCACTAATTCAGTCTAAAACATCGATCACAAAATCAGTCACAAAATTCGGTTGTTGATTTGGTCGCAACAACTAGCAACTAGCAGTTTACCTACTGACTTAAATTGGTCACTAAATCGGTCGCTATTGGATTTAGTGATTGAAAACTTGTTCTTTTAAAGCGCTTTTTCTAGTAGTGATAGTGGCTTTAGTGTTCCTCAAGCAATATGTGGTTTTCAGGTTATGTTGAGAAGACTTGACTTGTAGGGTCAAGATGTAGTTGCCTTCAACAATCTTTGATTTTCAGGTTTTGTGGAGAAAAATTGACTTGTAGGATCAAGGTGTTTGTTTACATAAAAAATTATGTAGGTGTCAGGTTGTTTTGAGAAGACTAACTAGTTCGGCCAGATGCTGTAATTCAAGGATTTAAATTAATGGTTAAATCCTTCTAAGTGAATGGACTAGATGTAGCTACCAAGTTGGTGGTGAACCAAGATAAATTTATTTGTGTCACTCACAACAAGAAAACATCTGAATACCTATGGAAAGTTATCCACGGATCTCAGTCATCTATTGAAATACTATTGAAATACATCCCTTGATTTTGTTGTAGTGTGTCATCTATTGTTTTTAACTACAAAAAAAAGTATCTACTGTGACACTCAGATTTTGTGATATTTTTTTATCTGTCACTAAAGCTACTTTTAGCTACAGTTAAAGTGTCACTATTTCTAAAAATATTATATAAAAAAAATTAAATACACAAAAATAAGTTTTGCCTCTTTGGTCTTGTACAAACAATTCAAAAGTGTCACACCAAGAACATATTCGCTCAAAGTAAATTCCTTCAGGCTCAATCCCTATTGCAGCTGGTAAGATCAAAATATCTCATGGTGTACCATGAAATAGCAACTACACCAAACACTTGAGAATCTTTTCTTTCTTTGTATTTCTGAAACCCTGTTCTCTCATCTTTCTTCAAACTAACCCTAACCCTAAAACCCCTAAATTCAATTTCAACATCTTAATTCATCTCTCTCGTTTCACTTTGCGATTTGCAGTAGCATTAAATTCTTATTCTCTTTCCAAATCATTTAAGTTGTGATATCAATTTTATTTTGGTAATCTTGCTTTTAAGTGTCATTTTGTTCTCTATTTATTTTTATGTTATCTTAATTAGGTTATTGTTGTTGTTGCTGCTAAAGAAGGAAGAAGAATGGAGTCGACTGAAATCGTTCTTACATGTCATCTCCGGAAGGACCAAGGAAGCAGCGCGTACTTCACTCCTCAAAAATCACCCTTCTCAAGGTATCTATCTCTTCCGATCTGATCGTTTTCTCTCTCTCTTCTCTTCTCTCTCTATATATGCACTTGTAATGTAGTGGTTACTCCAATGTCGGTGCTGCTATTTCCGTGGTCAACGTTTTCATTGTAAACCCTATTATTTTACATTTCCATTGTAGATTTGATTTTTCTTAATTTAGAATACGTAGAATCAAATAGTATATTCGTTTTGTTGTATTATTTTTTTTTGTGTTTTAATTTACTATTTTAGTTGTATTTGCCGTTCTGTTTTGGTAATTGATGATTATTTTAACTTATGATTTTGGAGTGAAGTTAATTGTTCGATCTATACGTTTCTTCATTCTTTATTTTGGATATGTCAAACAATATAAAGTATGCTCGCGGAAGTTAATTGATGTGAATGAAAATATAGTGTGTGTTTTTCTCTTTTTAATTTCTTACGGCGTGTTTGTTTTTTTATGTTGAGTTGGCCACAAGCCGACAGTTTGTTTTCACCATTTCATATGTATCAACAAGGAGCTAAGTTATATGGAAATTTCAAGACAAGTTTTTATGATGAGAAAGATTTGGAGTTTAATTTGGTTTGGATAAACATCTGAGATTATGAGTCCCTTGGCGAAGTATCACAGATCAAAACCAGGCCTGACTGAACGTTTTGAATTGTTGGTTACAAACGTGAGGTAATTCTACATTTGGTGATGATTTTTAAAAACATTGATTACGATTCTGAATTATGATCACTGTTTTTGTTGCTTTCAGCTTTGCAATGCTTATACTGAATTGAATGACGCTGTAGTTACAATGGGAGAGATTTGCTTAATCAATCAAGGTGATAAGATATGATTACTGCTGGAATATGCCTCAAATATGGGTGGACGTTTTTTCTCTTAAAATAATAGTTTTTATTTGTTGCATCTCAGGATCGTGCGATCAGGTGATGATCGGTTGATGGTTTGCCACCAACTGGTGGTTGGGGTTTGGGCATTGATCGGTTGACCATGTTATTGACTGATCATCAAAATATTAAGTTTTTCTTTTCTTTTCTCTGTATCTATTTGCATGATCACTTTATGCTGAAAATATGTTATAACTGTATGTCCTTTTGGTTACAGGAGGTCCTCCTCTTCCCTGCCATGAAACCTCAAGATTGAGCTTTGAACCAAAGCTGTTAGATATTGTCTCAATGAAATTATTTACAGGTATGATCTGCCGTAGTCATTAAGCAGTTTAGTAGTCTACATGACTACTCGGTATTTTCATTGGAAAGTATGGGCACCATTAGAGGTGTTCATGGTTAGGTTTTTAGTAAAAATAAAACAAACCCAAATTCATATTAGAACCAGACTTATGTATTGAGGTGCTTTCATCATTTTAGATGTGAGGCAACTAAGCTAAACGATCAAACACATCTCTTCTAGATTTACATTTCATGGTATAGATGTGAATGACCAACAAATCTAGGTTTGTAAGGACCAGAAAATAGCTTGAGTTTATCCTCCCAGTTTATGATACCAATGTCCAAAGCACGCCGACACTAAGATTCAAAGTGCTTAGTCAACTCAGATTTGAAATTTGAATTGACCCTGGTGGATTATAAAATAGGAATTTTAACCACAATAATCTTATTGATCATACCAACCAAATTAGGTTGGTTCCAAGTCTGTCTTTCCTGGATTACTTCACTCAATTTAGTGGTGATGTAGTACACTATTTGCCAGTGATGGAAAAGAAAATTCTTCAATTTCATCTTTTGACCATACCTATCTCCACTGTGGTGTACTCTGTCTTTGGATTGATGCTTGTTTAATCAATATTTTAGTTTTCTCATTTCTTCAATGGTGGAAGCATTTCTCTTTGAAGGAACAGATAAACCCTCACCATTTAGAGTTTAAAGAACTTAGCGAAAATGAGTTTATCACAACGACAATTATGTTTATTCAGTCTCCATTGTTATTGGTTAAAGGTTGAAGAAATGTTTTTCATTTTGTTTGATTTTTTTAATTGGAGTTATCTACCATTTTGTTTAAAATTTAGTTCAGTTATACGAGAAATGCATGATTTTTCTAATTGTAATTACTCTAACAACTGATAAATCAGTGTTTTGCTGATTGCTTTTTGGGTAATAATACTTTCTTTGTTGGAACTTGAGTAGTTTTATTCTATCATTCCTCCATTGATTTTAGGTATATGAGAAATGCATGATTATTAAGATGGGAGCTCATTAGTTGTTATATCTAACTGTTAATCCTCCGGTGTTGAGATTATTCTTGATGGGTTTTGATGGCTTGCAAGATTCTATACCTTTTATTTTTCTGTTTTTCTATTTCTCCGGAAGGACCAAGGAAGCAGCGCGCTACTTCACTTCCTCTGAAATCACCTTCTCAAGGTATCTATCTCTTCCGATCTGATCTGTTTTCTCTCTCTCTCTAGTATTATGCACTTGTAATGTAGTTAGGTTACTCAATGTCGGTGCTGCTATTTCACCGTGGTCAACGTTTTCATTCTTAACCCTAATGATTTAAATTTCCACTTGTTAGATTTGAATTTTCTTAATTAAATAAGTAGAATAGTTTTTGTGCATTAATTTTTTGTAGTAATTTTAATTTTACTATTTATTTGTTTTTGCCGTTCTGTTTTGGTAATTGAATGATTATTTTAACATTATGATTTTGGAGTGAAGTAATTGTTCTGAATCTATACGTTTCTTCATTCTTTATTTTGGATATGTCAAACAATATAAAAGTATGCTCGCGAAGTTAATTGATGTGAATGAAAATATAGTGTGTTTTTTTCTCTTTTAATTTCTTACGCCGTGTTTGTTTTTTTCTGTTGAGTTTAGCCACAAGCGACAGTTTGTTTTCACCATTTTCAATGTGCATCAAACAAGGACTAAGGTTAAATGGAAATTTTCAGACAAGTTTTTATTATGAGAAAGATTTGGAGTTAATTTTGGTTTGGATAAATATAAGCCATATTCTAGAATATATTATTACCGAATAAGAACTTGAGATTTATCATGTAACTGAAATTTCACACTAGCTATTATCTTTGAGGGGATTTTTTCTAAGGTTTAATCTGGTATGGTATTCACTTGGAATTGGGAGTGGAGAATTTAGTATTGAGTTTGTCTTGTGATTTTATTTTTCATATTGTGTATGGAAGGAAAGCATACTTGGTTTTCATAATCTGGGAAAAATTGTTTTTCAATGTAAAATATGGAAAAGAGAATTATGCTATAGAATGCTTGTTTCAAATTACCACTTCAAATGTTTACTAAGTACTAACCTGTCATTTACTTAGAGGCATATTTAATATTTAAAATTTAAAATTTAAAATCATTTTATTAACTCATTTAATTATTTAATTAAAAACTTAAAACTAATTAATTAATTAAAAAACCAAAGACATAGATAAATAAGCTAACTAATACACCTATTTTTCTTTTATCTTAAATCCTAAATCCAAAAAATAAAACTAAACATATTTGCAAGAATTAAAAACATATTTAAATCCTAAAAATTTGTATTAGAAGATTGAAAAAAAATACCCGATTTAAGACAACAAAAAAGACAAATTTGAAAACATAGTATACATTTCTACATAATTTTAACATAATTGCATAATAAAATTCATAGATCGACAATCAACTATGAATAACATGCACACTGGAACCAACAAATCAGCTGAAGATATTTAGATTGCCAAACCACTTGTATCTGTTTCTCTTCTCCAACATAATTTTCAAAACTTAGATAGCAAATCCGGATTTTGTTTTTATAATATTTCTAAAAACTCATTTTTAAAGATGATTTATAAAATGATTGTTAAAAACTAAATAGTAGAAGTGTTTCAAAAAAGTCCTTACTTTTTTTTATACTTAAATACATTTTAATCCATTATTTTATAAAAGTTGAACTTTTAGTTCCCTCATTTGTAAAAGTGACTTTTTAGTTTCTCTATTAACTAATTATTTAGATTTTTTTTAGTCTCAACTATTTTTTATGATGTAACATTCTCATTAATGACATGGTACTTAAATTGACACTTGTGAGTTGGATAAAATACTTATTATGTTATTATTGTTGTAAGTGAGATTTTATTTATCTAGGTACAAATCATTTTCTATTGTTAAGTTACTATGTTGTCCTATTTATTTGCCATATGCATGAATTTAGTATGTATAAAATTAAATAAATGTTTTAAAACTTATTTATTTTATTCAAATTTAAACTAAACAGGTGGATAGATTCGGGTATCGGGTTGAAAAACAGTTAAAGTCAAGTTACTTGGGTGTTTACCGTCCATTTTGGATGTCAAAAGATGATCCGTCAGGATCCGAGCCTCAGGAGGAGGAGGAGAGGGACTTAGCGCTTTACAATTAGTATGTTGAATGTTATTAACTAAAGCAAAAAATTTAGTAAAGAAACATATATTTAGAAAGGCGCACAAACTTTCTTTTGCTAGGAAATCTACATTATGGTTAGCTTCACGTAAGATGTGAAAAAGAGAAGTACTCCAATCGGGAAGATAGATGAGAGAGTGGACTTCTTTCAAGAGAGGTTGGAGACTTGTCGAGGTAGATGATACACCTTTGACCATGTTAGTTAGAGGTTTAGAATGACTTTAAAAGATGACCTTTTTAATCCCATATTTCGAGCCATCCTAACATTGTGAAGAAGAGCCCAAACTTCAGCTAAAAGAACATTTTCAATGCTTAGGTTTTCATAGCAAACGGTACAATAATTGTCATTCTCATCGTGAATGAGTCCACCAAAGGAAGAATTTTGGGTAATAGGTTTAAAGACACCATCAACACTCACCTTATAAGATCCAGATATGAGTGTTTTCCAAGTGATCTCGGTTCTAGTATTCTTGTGTTCCCAAAACCTGAGGGGTTTACTATTCTCTTTAACAACCAGATGAACATGATGTTGAGTTTTAATATAGAAATTTGTGTGCAAGTCAGAAGAGTTTGAAAATATAAGTTCATTCATATCCTTCCAAATTCTCCAAACAGTGACTCCAAAGTAGGTAGGTTACTATTTGAACCAAGTTAATTTTCCTCTTGTGATTTTGATGTTAACAAATGTATATTATGAAAATAATTTGTTTGGAATAATGGCTTCACTGAGTGTGCGACAATTAGAACAAGAAAATCATAGGAAGGTACCAAAGGAAGTGACTAGATGAACACAAAAGCATACACATGTGCCTTTGAACATATGCCTACTAAAGCAATGTTCCTTTGAAAGTTACAAAGACTGCCTCTGATGTTCGGCTCTGAATTTGGGTCTGAAGGTTGCCTCTGATACCTGGGGCTGAAGACTGGATTTGAAAATGGGTCTAAAGACTGTTTGAAGACTGAATTTGAAGCATGTCTTTGAAGCCCTTGTGTGTCTTTGATGTGCCCAAACTCAACATGCCTCTGAAGAGTATATATCAAACTATCATTAACTCTTAAGAGATTGTTCAAGCCATGCATTCAAAGCTCATATTCCGCTAATCAAAAGTTGCAACACACTTAAAATGTTGCCTCTGATATGCAGCCTCTAATATTGCACTGAATTTGATGATTCAATATTGTGACACTAATTCTAAGTCACACAATTCAACCTCTAACTTTTATTGTCTAAGAAATATAATATATCACTCTAACAGGAAACTTAATTGCTTTGATCGAAAACCAATGGCTCTGATTGAAAGAATTCATTTTGAAGAAAAGACTTAGCCGAATCACAATTTCAGAATATTCAAGAACAAACCCGAATCCATTCTCGCTCCAATCAGTCAAGAGTATGAAGGAAGATTTGCATGGATATGTTTTTGAGCATAGTATGAAATCAGATATGATCTAAAATTATAATTGAAGGAAATCATTGACCAAGGTGAATAGAAGATATGACCAAAATATTATTCACAAGAAGATATGGTCAAATTATTGTTCACAAGAACATATGGTCAAAATAGTTTTTACAAGATGATATGACCAAAATATTGTTCACAAAATGATACGATCAAAATATGATTCACAAAGAAGATATAGTCAAAGTATTGTCACAAGAAGATAGCTCATAATTTGTTCACAAGAAGATATGCTCATAATTTGCTCACAAGAAGATATGCTCATAATTTTGTTCACAAGAAGATACACTCAGAATTATTTCACAATAAGATACACTTAGAACTATCACAAGAAGAACACTCAGAATTATTCACAAAAAGATACATTTAGAATTTGTTCACAAGAAAGAATTGATCCAAATTCACAAGACAAAAGTGAAACTCTAATCCATTCTATAAAAATAGATCTAAGGATGAAGAAAAAAGTACAAACTCATCTAAGACAGCCATACAATTCAGAGAAAAAAAATTAGAGCTTATATTTCATAAGTATTCAAAGTTCAAATGTTTAAGTTTTAGAGAAGCACATTCAAACCAAATATGTTCTAAGTGTTTTAGTTGTGATGTTCATATTCATATTTTAACGAGTAGTGTTGTATCATTACATTTGAAGTGTGTAGTGAGTTAGTCTTTCAAATACTAGTTAGTTTAAGATATTAACCTTTCTGATAAGAATTAAAAAGGTCATGGTGTATATATTTCTTGTATTCGATAGGAACTAAGTTTAAATTTTAGAAATCCTAAAAACACATGGAGATGTTAAGTTAGATGATAGTTTGGTCATAGTTTTTCTTAAATTTCGAGGACGAAATTCTTTTAAGAGGGGTAAAATGGTAACACCCTAATTTATTGATATACCTTAATTTATTATTATTGTTGTTATTATTATTATTATTATTATTATTAATATTATTATTATTATTATTATAAATATTGGGAGTTTATTGTGATTGACTGATATAAATATATAATGATGAATAATGTGAAGTCAAACTGAAACTAATGGTTTTTGATGATCGGTAAGTCTAAGATATGTGTTGTAGAATTTGGAGTTAGGATTATTTTGTCATCATATAGGGAGAGTCTGACAAACCCTAGTGATTCAGAGAAGTACAACTGAATGAGCCTGATCGTGGAAGGCTACAGTCGAACTGTAAGGTAAGACTGATAGACCTTGGGGGTATATCTAGTAGGGAATTCCTAAGTGGATTAGTGGGATATTCTCTAAGGTCGGGAACTACCGTGCAACACAAGAGTACCCCGATCGTCGCGTATATGTGTCTCGGGTTGAGTTGAGGGGATCTATGAGGACTTGGTCATTCATGAATTGTCCGTCCACTCTTGTAGTGGCATAGTATCAGCTCTCCTAACCAAGTACTTCAGAGTAGAATTGTGCCAAATGATGAAGTATAGAGTATAGGACATACATATCATTTCGTCCATGTTACTGTTTTATTGTTATTGAATTAGATTAAACTTCGATATTATGTTCTTGAATGTTCTCTTTATTTGTGTTGTTTTGACTAATTGAGTGTTATCCTCGTGTATTTTATACTGTTACATAATTTCGAAACTCACCCCTCGTTGTTTGTGTTCGGTGTTTGCGATGGACGTAGACGAGTTGCAAGCTGCAGGTGATGAATAGTACCATCAGAGAGGCGGAAGCCTTCCTGTCTTGAAGACACGTATTATATGCATTGTGTTCATAGTGATTTTGAGCACTTTTTTTATTTTGGGAATCCCGGCTCTTGATAGTGACTTCGGTTGGACTACATTTGCAATTAATATTTAACATATGTAGTGTACTTCAAAAAGGATTTTTGTTTATGAGATTGTGATTTCAAGTTGTTAAGTTTGATGGAACCTTTAGATCTATTGACGTGTTTATGATTACGTGATACTCTTCTACCATATAAAAAAAAATAAAATATTGTTTGAAAGTTTGTATATCTAGTTATTGAGTCATAGTTTTAAAAATAAGAAAATAATTTTTTTTTTCATTGGAGTTTAGGGTGTCACACCTTTTCAACCCATTTTCTTGTGTTATGCACCTTAGGACGACCAAGAACGCACAACCAATATTATTAGTAGAGAAATTGCCACTCAACAAGCATGCATAGTCAAGCCTGAAGGTAAGGCGACTCCTCTAATATGGATTTATGATGCTGATTTCAAAATTCACCTACCAGTTCACAATCATAGATTATATGCATTATGAATTCAGGATTATGAATTGCAACGAGGAAACATATCGTCCGAAGTCATTTTGTGTCCCTTTTGTGCAGCATTAGTCAGATTTTATCCATTAGTTAATTTCTACATGAAAGACCTGATGTTTGTTAGAAATCTCATGTTTGTGTGATTCCAAGTCCGCCTTCCTCTTTTGGAGAGCAATACCTTATCCTATGATAACATATGACATTTGTGTTGTCTTCAATGCTTCACCAAATAAATTATAATGGGCATATATCTTCTAAGTTTGGTTACATGTGGAAGTCGAGATCAAGGAAGTCCTGCATTATATATATATCTAGAATGCAAGAGAGGATGATTATGCAAAAAATAATCTTACCTGTAAAAGACCAAGTTATTAATCTTCCAAATTTGTAAGTTTTTTTACAACAAATATAAATATTTGTTTTATTATGTAAAATAAATATTTTAATGCAATAACTCTAAATCATATTTTAACAAAATAAAAATGAAAAAATTGTTGTTTATAAATATTACCATGTAGTATAAAAATATATCATAATATTAACATTTTTTTTATAGATTTGGAAATATAAATTAAATTTTTGTTAATCTTTTTTAAATAATATGTAGACCTTATAACTATTAATAATGCTAATTCCGTAAAAATACTATTAATTATTGAAGAATTTAATTTATATACATTGTTAGTGCAAAGATTTTTTATAATATCAATCAATCGTAACTGTTAGATCGTTAACAATATTTAACTTTTTTAATATCTATATATAAAATCAGCTATATATTTAGAAAATTAAACTCATTGTTAAAATTGTGACACCCAATGTGTGGACATGATTAATAATATGTCTGCTATATTATAATTAGCATTTTAGCTTTTCTTAATAATTTTTTGTCAAACTCATGCTAACAAATTAATAATTATAAATTTTCTGAACTCGAATCTGAATTTTCCTTCACAAATTTTATAATAGAATAAATAAAAATAAGGTAATTATATAAATAAGGAGAAAATAAAACACAACCTTTTGAAAAAATACTCAAAAAGAAGGAAAAACATAGGAAACCGTGTTTTCATATAAATAAGGCCTAGGTTGCTTTCAATGATACGGTTCACTCACTCACTTCGCTCTGCAATCAATCAATATCCTTTGCAATTGCATTTCTGTGCTGAGCAGAGAGAGAAGATCGAAGATCGATCATCATCATGAAGCGTTCTTGTCAATCTTTTGACAAACCAATGAAGAATGATGATTTTGTTTGGCCGCTACTTGCAAACGAAATGAAAAAGAATGGATCAAGAATCTTCATTTGTGATTTGTGCGGCAAATCTTTCAGCTCCGGCAATGCCCTTGGTGGCCACAAAGCATCCCACAACCGCTCCAACCTTCTTCAACCTCCAATCAAGAAACATAAACTCACCATCGATTCTTGCTCTTTATCTTCTACCTCATGATCATGATGATGTCAACACAACCACATGCATGTGTTCTATGTCACAAAGTTTTTCCATCAAACCAAAAGTTTTGTATGGGGCACATTGCGATCGCACTCTCAAAAAGATTCAAGGCTATTACAAAGCCGCCACCAATAACAAACAACATCCCACTGATTCAAGAACAGAAGTAATAAATATTGATTGATCAACCAATTACTTACCAAAACTATTGATCTAGAGAAATATTTTCCACCAAGATCGCATCAAACGAAGAAACGACGCAGTAAAAGTATAATTGATTATGAACTTATTAATGTTGCTCAAATACTCTGCGATATGTCTCGCAGTGACCCTAAAAGGTTGAAACTTTCGACCAATATCGATAATCAAAAGAACAAGGAACATGTGACAATAGTCAAAAATAATAACAACGAAAAGAAATTAGTGGTGAGATTTAAGATTCCTAAAGACAAGGAAGTTAAGAACAATGAAGGTGAAACAAAAAAGGAATCAAGTCATCAATTGGGGTCAAGAGGAGTTGTTAAAGATTTTGATTTGAATGAGATACCGGTTGATGTTGCAGATGAACAAGCAAACTAGTGTGTTTGTTTTTCTTTGTTCTATTTTTTTAGGCTTTTGTTCTATTAAGGATAAGGAATCAGTTTCCTCTTCATGGGATATAGTTTTATACTTTCGATAATATATAGCTACGTAGCAATTCTATGTATACAATTTGTTCAGTTGTTAAAATTTCCTCTATTTTTCTTATTTCTTGTCTTTGTGTTTATACTTTTCCTTTCATATAACATTTGTTCTTCTTTTCACATCTTTTATGATTTCATCGTGGTCAATGTAACAAAATGTATAAATTAATTATCAAAGTAATAATTAATTATAGAAAGCTAATAAAAATTTGGATAGAAACCACGTATATATCTCTTTCTCTAGATTATATGAAAAGCACAATGTTACAAATTAATTATCAAAGTAATAATTGGTTTGTTTCTAACTAGTTATATATAATGTTACTCAGTAATTTGAACAATTAATATAAAGTTCATTTGGTGTTCAAGTAATGTGTGGATAAGTATTTGTTCTGAATTTTACTATGCCACTACTTGAAAGTAGGATAAATAATAATTTCTACCATAACAGTCACCCTCTAATTTAGTTAGAAAATTGGATCTTGATCATTCAATTCAAGAGATTGATGTTATATTTCCAGTCTTTTTTGAATTTATTAAAGTGAGTTTTATTTGATTTAGATCTTTCTAAGCCTATTTTAATAGTTTCTAAAAGATTTATAAGTGTCTCTCCACAACTAAGAGATAAAGGGGTGAAATGGAAAAGAAAAAAAAAGATAAAGGATTGTGCTATACGTATATAATATAAAAGAGAGGAGGATATAAGGTTGGTTTGGTGGCTGGGATGAGGGAGTAGGAGGGGAGTGATAAGGAGGTCGCGTGTTCGATCTTCACCCTCATTCACCAGAACGTGTTTGGATCCTCTACAACTGTTGTATGGTGTAGTAGTTATGAAAACTCTTTAAATTTAGAGAGTTGCCCTCTCTAAATTGTTTTATAGTTATGCAATAAAATTTTCTTTTAGCTTAAGAAGCACATTTTAATCACAAATAATGCCTTTACTCACCTAGCTAGGTTTAGTCCCTCACATGATTTACGTGTCCAACTTTTTCTCTATCACTATGCACAATAGATCCAATCCAAGGTACCTAAACTACGTAACTTATGTTATAGTATGATCTTCAATTTAGTACTTGCACACATCTTGCACAACTTGCATTTCATATAAGTCCCAAGAAGTATTTATGTATAAGTTTGATTTTCCTATACTCAATAGTTGCTAATAAGTGATATAGTTGATGTTACGACCCGAAAATTAAATGTCGTGACCAGCGCGCAAGTTATATTTCTAGCTTAGCAAGCCTATCAACAAACTTCACAATTAAACAACTTAGTCGTTCTTTAACCATTTCAAAAAAATATATATACTCTTTCTCAAAATTTCGACAGAGTATCCTCTGTAACTTCAACATTCTCAAATTTATAAAATCCATGTTTAACTTTCAATTAGTCATAATCCAAAGAACATAATCTACTTTCTTAATACACTTCCATAATGAAAAAAAAAAAGAAGACTTTCTAGACTCCAAAATAGCTGCAAATTACATTAGACTCGACATATTTTACAAAAAAAAACTGTTCTCGATCAAAGAGCCCTGCCAAAAAGAAATATGGTCAAAACTTGAATCTACAAACAGCTTGCTACTCAGCTGCCTGCGAATCTGAAAAAATAAACAACATGAAGGGGTAAGTCACAAAGACATAGTGAGGAGACAACAACCACCAACAATTAGAAGGGAAACACAAAAAGGCACGAATAACTGTTTTACAATCTGACGATAAATATGTTAAACAATATTACTTACAAATCTAGAAAATTCTAAATTTAAAATATACACATATAAAGTCATTAAACTTATAATTTAACTGTTCAGATAGAAATATTAAAAATGCAGTTAATAACGAAGCAAAATCAAAATGAAGTCTCATATTGTCTATTGTTAAACAACAACAAAATTAATTAATTTAAAAACCAATTGATATCTTAACTTGCTAAGGAAAAAAGTTTCTTTACCTTGTAAGTGTTACCTATCAACATGAATTTCTCCAATTTAAGCTCTAACCAATACGTCAAATTAAAAATTGAAATAAGAGAATAATTAAAATTTGATTTAAATATATTTTTTTGTCTTTGTAAATATGTTTCATTTTGATTTTAGTCCATGTAAATTCTAGCAAGTTTTATAAAAGTTCTAACAAGTTTTAAAAAAGTTCTTTATAAATCTTTTTTGGTAAAAAATAGTGACATGACTGAAGTAGCATATGATGACTGTGTAATTGTTGTTGACTAGACAATATTTAATATTTAATATTCATTTTACTAACTCATCTAGTTATTTAATTAAAAACTTAAAATTAATTAATTAATAAAACCAA
>PGTU02013862.1:0-14603 GCA_002896215.2 Cicer echinospermum
ACTAAGGAGACCAGGGGAGGTTGTCTTTTTTTTAAGAACCTTCTTACTTTTAGCTACCCTTGCCTGAAAGCGCAAGAGACCAAGGAAAGAAAGGAAGGAATATCAAAGTAGTGCTAGCTTCCCCTGAAGCGCCCATGCTTACTACTTAAATATATAACAAGAACAACACGACTTGGAATCCCATTTCAGGAAAAAGGTTGTACTAGCACCTCCTATTAAGTTAAAGTAAGGCAAGAGGCCCATTGCCAGCTCTCCTCCGGGCGGCCTCCCCCCAAAGACTAATTTTCTAAGCCTTCGTTCTGAGTTTTCTTCTCTTATGCGGTAAGTTCGTCTCATTAGGGAATCGTTGTCTATCATTTAGATATTTGTGCATCCCCGAGCCTGATAGTGATTCCTGAGGACCTTCGGAACAGAGTCAATCAAATGAATAGCTGTCATAATAGAATCACGGTTGACTAAAGGAACAAGATGATCTTTCTTTCCCATGCTCTTCCAGACCTATCCATAACGAGGGGTCCCTGAGTGGGCATCTTCATTCGATAGGTTTCTTTAAAAAGGGCACATTATGAGACTAAGATAGCCTGACTGTTCTTATGAGCGGACTCACTTTAAAGGCTTCCATGTATCAATCAGTCCCTCCCTCCCGTCTCGGTAGCTCGGTGGTAGAGCGGTTGACGGTTCACGTCGTGATCCGTTGATGAGCGTTGGTTCAAATCCGAGATTTTTAACTATACATATATTAATAAGTAAGTTCTTCGCTTTCTGAATGAATGTAAGATCGGAACTAAAAGGAGAATGTGGTCATAGGATTTGGTCTCAAATAGATAGATTTGAAATGGCTATCAAAGGTATGTAATGGGGCTAGAAGCAATAGGAATAAGACTTGTTGCGAAGAATACTAGTTAATTGGAATGCCCAAGTTGGCATCTTCTGCCGGGATCTCTCCTAATGGCTGTATTAGATTTCGAGTACCTATTGATGGAAGAATTTCAGGGCATTCCACTTACAGCGACGAAGGGAAGATTAGTTATGAATCACTTACACCATCTTGGCTTTAAATGCAAATTCTTTCGATTAAATGCTCGAATCTTAGTCTCAAACCTGACGATAAGACTTTACAATTTATTGCCTTTATGTTATGTATCCCGGTGCTGTAATGGGCTCCCTCTTAGGATGATTCTAAGAAACCACAACTGCTGTTACTTAACTAGTAGGCTAGAAGCCCTTTCTGCCTGTCTGTGCGAATCTAATAGCCAAACAACCCATAGAAAGGTTCATGCAACGCGAAATGAATATAAACCCTTCCCGCTCTAACAATGTGTGAGCAGCCATGGCTCTCTCTTTGACGGTTACTTCTTGAGATAACTAAAAAAAGGCGTAAAGCCAGCCCTCCATTAGCATAGGAGAACCTGATTCCAGCCATACTCTTAGAATAGAAAGTAACTTCTATCTTTAGACTTGTTAGGAGTAGACAGGCTTTAGGCATAGGCAACCTAGCTTACTCGTTTTGATAGTTTCCGCTATGACTATGTTATGTATGTAATTACGGTCTTTGTTGGATATTGTTTTAACCTAACCGTAGACTTTCTATTTTATTTTTCAACCCATTCATAGGACCACCGCCTACCGCATTCCTGCCCCGGCCTTTTATTTCGCCCGACACAATGGATTCGTCATGGGGAACCCTAGCTTGAGGCTTGCTTGTCTCAATCAATTTGATTGCTTTAACTAGTCATGCTATGGAGAATTCCCATTGAGAGCCAACTGCTTCATGCGCGGGATTCTGATTGTGTGTGGTCATATTTCCTATTCATTGAGTAAAGGGCCGCGGTAGATTAGACCCGCAAGGCTTTCATCGGAGCACATCGCTTTCGCTCCTTAGTTTCTCAGTGGAAGAGGACCTTTCTCGATCAACTATCTTACTTGAATGAAGAAAGAAGTCAACTTTCTATACCAAATTATCTGAATAGCCGAATAAAGGAATTTTTTGCTTGATAGCCACTCCCCTGAAAAACTGCAAAGAAGACGATTCGCTACTTCCGAATCGCTGCATCCAGCTCCTCCAGTCTCCTCGATTGGCCCCTTCGCCGTTGTGATCCCCTTAGTTAACTTTTTTATTGTATATTGAGTAGAGTGCCTGTCTGTGATTCGGGTTTGGATATTCTCCCGTCTTCCCTGCCGAGCAATCCCTCTCTCTTTACCTGCTACTGTGCTAAGGCTTCCCTTCTAACAGCAAATAGGCCAGACCAAGCGCTCGAAAGCAAGTAAAGAATTAGCTCAGGTGAACAGAAAGAAGATAGAATAAAAAGAAGAAGAGGATATAGAAAAGGAAAGGTATCCCCCATTGAAGAAGCTGGTAGTTTTTCGGGTGGATTGCTTTTCATAGCTATCTTTCATACCCTTGCGATTCTACTTTTCGGAAAGAATGTGTTGGTATAGAATCTAGCAGCAATCCTTCTTGCTAGGCTAGTCTTAACTGAAGAAGTCATTTCTAGACTCAGCAGTTCAGCCCGCAACTCACTAACTACAGCTTCTATCTCCTCTAGGTCCCATTAGACTGATCCTTAGTCCTTCTCCCCCGCAACCAGGCCTAAATTAAGGCTTTCCTTATGAGATGGGATGCTCACTAATCGACTGCTTCTCTCGAGATGCGAAGAATAGCTTAAATAAAGACTCTCTTTGGTCCTTTCGAAGCAGATATTCGTACGTCCATTGGGTTACTTGAGGGTAGCACTGGTTTCGGCTTGACAGCTTTGCTTCCTCCTATAGCAAAGTCTGACTCTTGGATCGGATCAACGGTTTTTTCGTAAAAGGGTCTTTCATATTCAAATTACAGATATTAAAAAATCTATCCAATTCAAATTGTTGTACCAAGCTTCCCTTCTTTATAAGTAAGAATAAGTAAGAAATAACTTTACTTGTTCAAGTCAGTCTAGCCAACTCCCCTCACTCTATCGAGTAAGTAATCCATTCCCTTCGAATCTAAGGCTCAATGATGGATCCGGGCGCTTTCCAGAGGCGAAGACTGAAACTTATATCACCTGGCTCCGGGTGGACCATACTCCACCTTACGTCCAGTGGGTAGCTCCGCTCAGACTTCTACTTAAAAAAAGGTGGTTGGACCTATGCCTACTATGTCTGTGAGGAAGTTGGGCTTCTACATCTTGATTAACCGGGTGACTCGTGGGATGAAATAATAGTTCATTCTGGATAGCATGGCCTGGGCTGGTGATCTGGGATCTATTCTAAGTCTCCCTATGGGAGAAGATGATGAAAGGATCAAAAAAAAGCATCTATTGACAAGTCGGAGTCGGTCTTACTGCCTTAGCGCATCTGTCTTTGCTCACTCCATGTGTGTGGGGTAGGCATCCTCCGCACATGCGGGTGATGCGACGTGGCTTACAGTAGACTAGACGATAGACTAGAGATCATTCGGAAAGGATCTCCCTCGAAAATGGGGGGTCGATCCTCCCGGTGAACTGACCGTACCCCAAACCGACCGCATGACTGATTGATGTGATGGTCTTCAGTCTACCCTCTCCCTTGTCAACTCTGAACGAATGCTTAGTTAGCCGTGAATGAGAACTCTTGTTGGCTGGTAGCTCCATGGTAAGGTTAGCTCGAAAGCGAGTTCGGAAGAAAGCTGTGATTACCTGGGGTTAGGTTGACCTTCTTTCTGCGGTACGGCTATTAGTCTTATTTATTCTTAAGAGAACCCCCCACCCGAACCATTCTTAAGACCACCAAGCTCTCTCGAATGAGTTCTATTTTTTCTGCTTTCGAGATACACAGGGGGCTAAATCTCCTCCTAACTAATAAGTGAAACTTTGTGCCTAGATCGTCCTGAAGACGGATGCGACGGGAAGAAGTGGCATTTGGAAGTGTTGCTGACTTAACATTTAGGTTTCGGCATAACAAAGCTTGCACTGTCTTTTCGCACTTAGGCGCACAGCGTTCCATTGGTAATGATTCAACTACGGTGCCACAAATTCGCAAACTGATCCTAAGTAATCGTTGTTGTTCATTAGATTCCGGAGGAACGACTTCGTTAGGATTGGGGAATTGCTGCGATTCTTCCTGAATAGCCTGGATTCTCCCGTCGAGAGTCACTTTGAAAGTATTACCTAAACTCTTCCGACTGAATATGATGAAGCCTATAAAACAACGAGCTACTATCATTTCTTCATTATAGATTGATATCTTATTCGAACTTAATGCACAAATAGATGGAATAGCAGCAAATAGCATCTTTCTAGCTTGCATATTCCTGGAACTAAATCTCATAGGTTCTATCTATCTTTCAGCAACTAAACGGGAAGTGGTTTAGGAAAGGACTTTAGAATCAATCGGATGCGCTCGCCCAGCGATAAAGGCCCCGACCCTGCCCTGCCAACCAAGTAAAAATAAAAAAGAAAGAAGAGAACGAAAGGAGAAAAGAGAACTTCGTATTTTGGTAATTCTCTAGGAGTCATGTTTAACCTTGAATGCTATTAATCAATTCTACAGCAATAGTCCCTCGGACTCGGAAAGTTCTAACGAAAATGGCTAACCCAATAGCGGATTCCGCAGCTGCCACCGTTGAAACCAATGAAGCAAATGATTGACCCATCATATCATCCGAAGAAACGGAAAATACCAAAAAGTTCGAATTCACAGCTAATAACATTGATTCAATTGGCATTGACATAATAGGAATATTTCGTCTATTAAGGAGGATTCCCCGAATACCTAAAATAGAGATGATCATAGAAAATGTCAAATATTTGATAGGATCCGTTTCGGAAACGTGGAATGTCAGAGTAATTCAAAGGATAATTTGATAAGAACAACAAGAGGGATATTTCAGCTTTCCATGTAACCCCTTATTTCGTGCCAGATGGAGCTTTTTGGATTACCGATACAGTCCTGTACCCGTTTTAGGTGCTGTAATCGGGATGCGTTCGAGGGGTAGTGGTTCATATCGGCAAAGTAGGCATTTATGCCTCTCGCAATATCCCCCTCGTCTTTTATTTGGAGCGGCAGGTGCCCATCGTTATATAAGGACAGAGCCTTTGCCACAATAAGGGAAATTTTTCTGTCGCAGAGAGCGAAATGACGCTCAGAAAACCGCCACTCCTTGGACGCAAGCATATCTTGCCATTGCTGGCGTTCCGCACTGTCCACAGCCGCCCAAAGGTCATTTTGGGAGACCTCCCCTTCGACCACCGAAGAGGAAGAAGGGACTTCCACGGGTGGATTCCCGGGAACCTGTGGTAGCGTCCCTGGATCTAACTGTATCGGTTCTTCTGTGCTCTCTAACTGTATAGGTTCTTCTGTGCTCTCTAACTGTATAGGTTCTTCTGTGCCCCACTGTAAAAAGGGCTTTACAGCGTTTAAGAGTTCATCTAATGGCATTTGCTTTGGTTTATTTCTTTTTGAACTGCTCCCCCCAACAAGAGGAAAGACTTGTTTGTTGTAAATAGCTGGTTGGGTTTACCAATCAAGAAAGCAAATAGGACTCTTGGGAACAAGAGGATGTGTGAGACTTTATTTATTTTCCGAACCAGGTACGTGGTCCTTCCCTGAAATGTATTAACACGGTTTCACTTTGATGCGTGAAAACAGCCAGGTATAAATCCACTCAAAGTTTTTATCCTTCTCGAGCTTCGATTTCATACCTTAAAGGAGATTCGAGAAAAGATAGAATAGGAAGACGTGTTTCCAGAACAAACAAGATACGGGTTGAGAGGGGGAAGTTAGCAAAGTTAGACAAGATTGGAATGGGCATAGGAACATGTATTGATGTACCAGATCGGCTAATGCTCCCAGGTTGATGCGAAGTATTCCACCAGTTGACTGAAGACTTAATTATTGGTATATCGATCGGTCCAGCACGGATTGAAATAGGAGCCGGTTCGACAGGAAGCTTTTGAAAACGCAGTGCACCCAGGTAAATCAGAAACGAGATGAATACAGAGGTTAAACGAGCATCCCACACCCAAAAGGTGCCCCACATAGGTCTTCCCCGAAACCCCCCAGTAACTAAGGTAAACAACGTAAAAAAAGCACCCATTTCTGTACCGGTTCCGGAAGAGCGAAGAAAAAGGGGATGTTTTGTTAATAGGAATAAGAAAGTGTTTATAGCCGTAGCGATATAAACAAGAATACTCATCCGAGCCGCAGGAACGTGTACATAAAGAATACGAGAATTTCCACCTTGTTGAAGATCTAATGGTGCTACCCGAAGACTTAAATGAATAGCCATCGCTGAAAAGAACAACCGAGATCCAATGGAAATTTCCGCATAGCTTCTGGTCTTTGACATCAAAAAAGAAGGTTGTAATAACGAAAGGGACATCTGATAATTTTGTCCTAGCTAGTGGAACAAGAAAAAGAGCTGTATGATAAGAGTCCTTATCCTACCCACCCAATTTATTTAGTTTATTTTATGGGAGTAGCAAGAACAGCTCAATTTAAAAGGTTAGCCGCGTACCAAAGAGCTCGATCAGCTATTCTATTTTTCAGTCCGGTTGACGCCACCCGATAGGAAGAAAAGAGCAGAAAGGTTTTTTCGAAGGCTTCAAGCCCTGTTTCAGCTGAGAGCATTGATTCCCCTGGCACCTCTCTTCCAACAGCTTGGCACGTTTAAAGAAGGTGCCTACACTAAAGTGTACAAAGTGGCATAAAGTTATTCTTTTCGGGTTCGGTCAGGAGGGACAAAAGAGAGATGCTTTCTATCAGTCAAAAGCTGATACCGCCCCCCCTCATGCTCCCACGGTCCGCTTACCGAGGAATAGAAAGGGAGAATAATAGATAGATATCTAAGCGTAGAAAGATTAGCTAACGAATGCTCCTATCCTAAGGGAATGAGTGCTTTTAGAAACTAGGATTCCGCTTGGCCGCTCTGAACTCTTGGTTTCAGCTCTTAACAAGAATTGCCATAGTTGAATGTGAACAACTCGATTGGTTAAGTCATTTACCCGGTTATAAGGAAGACTAGCTAGAAATCCTTCTCACTTCATTTCTCGATATGAAGAATAGCCGCTTAGTTTCGGTTTCGTAGTCAAGGGATGAGACTTTACTTCTTCCCCCGCTTAGGCACCTTAAGCGCTAGTTCTGCTTATAAGATAATATCGCTTTGTAATTCAATTCTTCCTATTCTCCTGCTACAAATGCCAAAACAAACACTAATTAAGTCTAATGCGCTGCGCCCGATTGAGCGAGTTACAGTCAGTTCAGTCTAGCTTAAGGCCCTATTGAGAAGGGGAGGGTAGGAGTCTTCTTCAGCCTTTGTGGGAGCCTAATAGTATAGGGTAGTCGGAATGTGTTGGCAAGAATAGTTGAGAATCAGCTGTTATAGGCTGCAAGAAATAATCTCTTAGGAATCTCTGTCTCTATGTCATCAAACGGTTTGATCAATAGAATTATAAGAGCAGGGGGCATCCATAGTAGGAAGAGGACAAGGAAGTGATTGATCGGAGTTTGCCGGGCCAGGAGTTGAAGAAGGAGCTAGCATTTCTTCAGTGATCAATCTCGTTCCAACAATTGTTCTTACTCGTTTAGGTCAACTCGTCAATCCGTATCTAATAGCCGCCGAAAGCCAAAGCTTCACTCTAGGTCGAAATCACTGCCTTTCGATCAATCCTTTAGATTCTCAACATGACATTAGACTTTTTCCTTAGAGAAGCGGGTGAAAGGCGGTTTTTCTACTACTTGGAAGAGAAGCTGGGTAGCTCCGTAATCTGTCAAGGAGGTGGCTTTCGCCTATAAGGACAGTTGGAGTTGATGGTCCTAGTTCTGTTACAGTAAGAGCTGTTGCTGGAATAACAGGTGTTGATGGAATAGAAGCTCTTCCTGCTCTCGTATCCGATGAAGAATAGGCCCAAGGGACATCCATGGACAACCGCCACCCACGTGGTTTAGCTAATTCAATAGCCTTCGGAGAAAAGCGACAAGTACCACTGGACAAGCAAATCACTTTTGGAATAACCTTTAAGGATCGGATCCTCTGACGGTGAAATGCCGGAATGATGTGAGGATATCCCGAGCGAGTCAGCTAAACTAAACAGAGACGGAAATCTAAGTACTATTCTGGCCAGCGTATGCTTGTTGAATTTAAGGCATACCGCACACTGCTTCAAATAGAAAGATATTGGTTTAATCCCCAAGCCTCGCCAGAAGACGTTCCACATAAGCATTATTTCATCTTGTTCCTTGAGCAATTGAGGAAGCGAAGCGGGCTGCTTGTCTTGCCTCGAGCCCATAAGAGAAGTACTGCTCTGGACTAGGATGGTGCTGTTCTGCTTAAAACTAGGCTAGGAAATGGGCCTAACTCCATTCGCTGATGAACCCTTAACCTCGGGCGGTATGCTTGGTGACGCGTGCCGTCTACTCTGCTTGAGTGCATACACTAGGGTAGGGCTATCAAAGTGAGCAGTTTCCCCTGTTCACTATGGCTGAAGTCAGTTTGCAAGACAAAGTCTAGTTTTTACTTTGAGTTCCTATTTTACGAACATATAAGAAGCATTCCACAGTCGTAGGTTCTTCTCTTTCTCTGGCAAAAAAAAGAAAAAGCTTATTATAATCCGATCTTTCAACCGCACTTCATGGCAAAGCGGTCTTCTTTCAAAGAATCTCCGTCCCTAGTCCCCACGTCTGGGGAACTTCTGAACTTCATGTTCACATCTTTGTCTCCCTCTTTCAAGTGAGTTCAGTTAGCCCTTAGGGTCAGAAGAGAGCTCATCTTTACTTCCTTTCCAAAGCTACTGATTCTCTTATAGCCTTCGTTCCCCGAGGGAAAGAATCAATTCTAATTCTAAAATTATATAAATAAATAGATATGAGCTGATCGTCCCCCCCCAGAAAAGGCATTAGTTCGTATAATGATCAGTAACATGAGTAGGCAATACCATTACTATTTCGATTTCCAAGCGATGCCCACTACAGCTGGGAATCCCCGCATCAAACTCCTGCCGAAGATTGATGAAACACAAGACGATCTGGGACATCGAAACTGTTCGTAATAGGCCGAAGAATGGTGCATTAGATCCGGTAGCTACCGAGCGTAGAGTTAGCTTTTGGCAGCTCATGAACCGACCGAAGGAGGGGTTGACTCTGCTGCCGGGCTTTGAGGAATGGGAGCGGCTTTGGAATCCGCGTAAGTAGAAGTGGGTCACCCCATATAAGTAATATGGGCAAGTACGCGAGATGTAACCAATATCTTTATATTTTTCAACGAAGTCCTTCTTTCAGCAAAATCGAAGCCCCTTAGTGCAATCGATTTCAGTATGCCGGTTTAATTTTAAGAGAAAGAGGGAAGAAATCCTTACAATCTCAGAACCAAGGAGAGAAGGTGGCGAAGGATCCGGATTCACTTTTTTCATACCCGGCTCAAAGCGTAAAGGGCTTTTCCTGATTAAGGAAGAAGCCTAGAAGGCAGAACTCTGAACTAAGCCCAAAGGCTAGATCCCATTTCAGTAGTTCAAGTAGAGATTTTAGGCTAGCCAGCTTTCAGTGCAAAGGAAAGATGTATTGATAATCTATAGCATATTATAAAAGACGGAGCTACCAAGCAAAGAAGTGAAAGGCCTATCATTTATAACAATAGTTGTCCTAACCTGTCACAGAGTTTGAACAGGTCTAAGAGCTAATCATTCTACCCGTTAGAATATTTATAGCAGTAATAAGTAAGACCAGTACTAGGATTGGCTTAAGAAGTCCAAATCTCTGACTAGCTCCCCCGTAAAATGGCATATCCCTAGGTAGACAACAAGTTCTGGGTATAGTGATACAATCTATTGGGTCTAGTCATACTAAAAAAAAGGGTAGGTGTAAAGGTACTTTTATTACCCGGTGAATTGATTGCAGTCCCTCTGGCATAACCCCTCACCGAAGTGATCAAGCAAGTGACACTAGTTAGAAGGGTAGAAAAAAAGAGCTTCTAGAAAGAAAATGAGTGCTTCTCTGGAAAGGGAGTTTTCCTTAGAGTTCAGGATCCGTTAGGGCGAGGAAAAAAGAGCTGGCTAAATACAGATCGGTACAAGTCCTACAAGTAGCCCTTTCTAGCTCCAATGCGGATAACGAAAAGAGAACAAGGACTAATAGACCAGTAGACCAATAGGCCAAGTTACACGGCTAAAAGGAAAGCAACTCTTTTCTTAGGATTGGCTACTTCACTCATTCAATAGCTGGTTAAGAAAAGAAGGCTTTCAGTGCAGTAGGAAAGAGAGGTTAGAGTTGGAGGAGTGCCAAGCTTGACCCGATCTAAGGACCTGAAAGCTTCGACACAGGAGATTAGGACAGAGAAGTTAGCGGTAGGGGTCTTTCCTCTCCGTTACCTTGTTGGGTCAACCAATTGCATTACTTCTTTCGGAAGCTTATTTATGTGGGATTCTTTCTGAAAAAGCATTCTAGTTGTGCTTTACCTTTCTCCGCTCTCCCCGGCTGTGCCGTACCGGTGAACTGAACTCGAGTTCGTTCTATTCGTTCTGAATGCTAACCTAACATCGCCCTTGGTGATTGGCCAATTCCAAGGTCTTTCTCAATAGAGCTCTACTAATGAAATAGGGGTGGCGAAACCAAGGCTTTCAGTCCCTCTCAATGGGTAAATCGGGGTAGACCAGCACTGTTAAAAGCTACTCCCAGCCATGTTCCCGCTCGGTTTCAAGTCTATTCCGTAGCGACTGCCCCAGGTCCTCCGCCCAACTCACGACAGTTGGTACATTAGTGAAAGATGCAGTTCCCTTACCTATTCGTTTTAGATATTTTAGCTTTAGCTAGAATCAACCCCCAATATAGAGGGCACCCACCTTCCATTCCTTATTTTCTTTGTTGTTTGACATGTTCTCACTCTTTTAAAAACTAACCTCTGGAGTGCCTGAAGTACGAGAAGTCCCTTCCAACGACAGTTATACTATAAGTACATCCACCCGCACCATTCGACTTCCTGCCCGGCGTACACTTTACTTTGGGTTAGAAAGCAGGGCGAGCGACATAGAATGTATTCCATTGGTCCTTGGCTTCCACCTACAGCGAATATGGAGCAATTACCGTTCAGAATAAGAGAAGTAGGAAGAGATTCATATTTACTGAGATCACCAGATCGAAGGCAGGGGTTTTTTTTACAGCGAAAAACCTCCAGAATCAAAGAGTTTAGCTTAGAGGAGGCACTCATTTATTCGTATGTAAGGGATATGCTATTTTTTCTCCTAACTTGCTTATGGATTGGATTCTCCGTTTGGTGGTTTAGCATACCAGAGCAATTGCTTGTAAATCCGAGGGCTCTTTCCTATCCTGATCTAGAGCTAGTAGTTAGGGTGGTAAGGGACACATTCCAGAGCCATGTTTGCAGCTCTCATCATGTCCCCAGCCCGTGCGAATGTGGGGAGCTCCTTAAGCAGCGCAAGATTTATTTGCTCCGAAGGAACCCTTTGATCCACTCGGGGTAAACAACGCGAACTGGAAGAAGTTTGACTGAGGGACCAGCTTACTCAGGTTGAGGGAAATGAAAGCATCAAGAGAACCCAAGGCTTGATGGGAATAGTGAAAGAAAAGAAAGAGAAGTGGACGAAAGAATTGAATCCGGTAAGGAATAAGTGTTGCTTTGGCTTAATTGCTTGAACCAGGTCTAGCTAGGCTGGGAGTCGATTAGCCCGAGTTGTGTTAAGATAAGTGGCACTTGAATTTGAAGTAGCCATCGGCCAGGTCTTGGATGCTGAATGATAGGTCTTACCACTTGTATCGAAAGACCCACTTTTAATTCATGCTGAGGAGATTGATTGAAAATAAAATACGGATCCTGATCTTGGAACTGCTTGAAGTCAAAACAAAGCGTGAACCAGGTCACAGGTATTTCTTGCTAATCTGGTGATATCGTAATAAAGGTAAAGTAGCCAAGAGGAATCGAATACCCTATCAGGGTAGACCGAGAATAGTTAGCAGGCGAGACAGATATTGAATTAACGGAAAGGACCTTCCCTGCAAAAAATTCCAAAGCAGCGCGAAAGAAAGACTTCCTTCTTATTGCGTTCGTGCCCTACGACTAGTAGTTCACTCACTCCCTTAGGAAGACTAAGGTCAATTCAGCTATCTCTCGGGCCTAACTATCCGAGTGATACCCTCACTTTAAATGCCCTCACGGATACCTTCTTATACCCTTAGGAAGACTTAAGGGAGTTAACCAATCTCTATCTCTCTTTCCGCTGCTAACTGCAAAGGCACGTGAGGGAATGGTATGAATGAATTCAGGTAGGTAAGGAAGGCATAACAGCGGATATCCTAGAGATAGATAGATGATCTCGCCATTTTGTGCTGGCCCCTTAGATTAGAAGAGGATTCTCAGCCCGCCTTGCTCACAGTATATGATATGACGTGCTAATGATGTTTCCGGGTACTTTGGTGGAAGCATTCTTTAATCCTGAGGATTGAGGATAATCTGGCTTTCTTTGCAGAACAGTCGAGGAAGGAATCCTTATAGGATGATTAATATGGCTGCATTTACAGACGACGACCTATTCTTATTATTAGGTTAGGTTATTAGGGACGAGGAGCATAATAGTCCTCTGTATGGCACAGGGACCAGCCAAGAAACCACAATCAATAGAATCTGACCCAGGTTCTTAAGTCAATTTGATCACCCTGCAAAAACTTCGGCATCTGGATTTGGATGTACAGCATCTATCCAGGAAAAGATTTTATTCCAAGGGCGTAGCGTTCAATCTGCCTCAACGAGCTTTGCAACTTCAACAAGGAGTGGAAAGGGCCCCCCTATCATAGGCGGCCGAAGGCACAGCCTGTTTAACAACAGCAAGAAAAAGGACAATTTATTCTTCTCTCTATACGAAATAAATGATACGCGAAATCTGGCCGAAAAAACTCAACCTGTGAGAGCTCATTCCCTTTTTGAAGCAATGAATTATTTTTTTACGACGATAGGATACCACCGGATGCGGTTTTTGTTATGAACTGACAAGATCTAAGTCTCCCCTTCCGCCGCTGGACTGGAACGAAGGAACTCGAAAAGGGATCACCAACAGTTATTTCGATCATCACTGTACGATAATAGTTGACTTGTATAACAACCCTTATCTGAAAGTAGTCTAAGTTGATGACTTTGTTATAGTAGTTAGACAGCGTATCTGTTAGATAATATCCTTATTGTTAGGACTTTTTGTTGAGCGAAGGGACCATGGGAATATGGGTCCCGAGCGGTTTATCATTGCTTTATCTATTCTATTGGGAGTGAGGGAACGGATCGTTGGCCGTTGTCTTGTTTCCTGTGCTTGTTTTCCCCGTGGTTTAACTTCAATAATTATTATATATATTAATAAAAAAAAAGTATGTCACCGCTAAGAATAGCTACCAATGCAAACCAGTTTGTCTTTTATTATAATAATCCAGTAGCAAGCAAGTCGAAAGAAAGGGAAGGGATTCTGATCCAACCAGCAAGGCATACCACTTAACCAAGCTCTTTATGAGCGGTATCCATCTTCACCTTATTCAACTCTACTTAGCCTCCGGCTTGGGCGTGGTGAAGCAAGGTCTCGATCGACAGATCTAGTGGTCAGTCACCGTCCATATTTGATTCTACGGCCAATGCTGCTAAATTCAAATAGCAATTAAACCGGGAAGCCCTAGCCTTGAAACAAGGGGCTTTTTTTTACTAATATATAAATAGAAATCTGATAAAGATGCCTAGTCTGCGCTGTTAGAATCCATTGGAGAAAGGCTTGCTCACTTCTTCATCTGTGAGATGATCGTATTATAAGTTATAATAATGGGATTGGACCTTGCTTCCATCCCCTCTTTAAGAGACTCCAGAAAGTCGTTGACCCATAGATGTAATAGCCGAAATGTTTTCCTTTACGCCATAGGAACTAGTATAGAATTATAAATCCTTACTCTGCGAGAAAGAACTACGATAGAGAGAAGAGCAAGGCAGTATGTAATAGGGTGCTCTCTCTTATGGTTAAATTAGCGTTCTCTAAGATAGCTATCATCTGGTATGATCGTTCTCTCCGGTGTCTATGATTTGAGATTTCTCTTCTGTCAGTATCTTTCTAGTTCGCTATCATTTGATTTTTAGCGTCCTCTTGTTAGAAAGAAGATAGGCCAGGTTGAATAGATAGGAGTTCAGAAACCTTCTCCCGAAGTTACGGGGGCATTACCCGCGGGTGTGGGGGCTGGATTTCTATATCGTATATATACGCGGTCACAACTTATCCTGGACTGTGTTACGGTTTTTTTAGGAGACAGAGAGTAAATTGGAAATACTACTTAAGTTAAAGGGGGATAGACCGTCTAGCCAGTGCCGCTCCCACTTCTAACTAATACTAAGGCTGAATCTTTGCCATCTTCTATTTTGGTTGAATAGCAATTTCCTATAAGAAGATAGGTACTCACAAAGGCAGACATCCAGTTTCCATCGTAGTGCTAGACCATGTTGGGGCTTCGTGTCCTGCCCACCCGGAAATCACAGCCCTCTAGATGGATGGTACAAAGAAGATATGCTCAGACACCATACATCCAATCTATATACAGCGTGATCCGTGTTATGATAGAAGTATAAGTTGTTTATACTTTGATGATATAGGCCTCTTTTCTCTTCCCGGTCGTATAAGGAAGCA
>PGTU02013864.1:0-5000 GCA_002896215.2 Cicer echinospermum
TCTGATAAAGGTTCATGTAACGGCACTTGGACACATGGCGTTAGTCGATTCCTAAGGGACGGGGGGAAGGCCCTCTGATTAGCGCTCTAAGCGCAGTTTAACGAAAGGGAATCGGGTTTAAAATTCCTGAACCGGGACTGGTGGCTGACGCGCAACGTTTAGGGAGTCCGGAGACGTTGGCGGGGGCCCCGGAAAGAGTTATCTCTGTTTCTGTTTACACCTGCCCACCCTGGAAACGGGGCTTTCTCAGCCGGGAGGTTAGGTCGTCCAGCGGGCTGGAAGAGCACCGCACGTCGCGTGGTGTCCGGTGGCGCCCCTGGCGGCCCTTGAAAATCCGGAAGGACTGAGTGCCTTCCATGCCCGGTCTACTCATAACCGCATCAGGTCTCCAAGGTGAAACAGCCTTCTGGTCGATGGAAACAATGTTAGGCAATGGGAGTCGGCCAAAATGGATCCGTAACCTCGGAAAAGGATTGGCTCTGAGGGCTGGGCACGGGGGGTCCCAGTTTCCGAACCCGTCGGCTGTTGGTGAACTGCTTGAGCTGCTTCCCGCGGCGAGAGCGGGTCGCCGCGTGCCGGTCGGGGACGGATTGGAACGGGCCTTCGGGGCCTTATCCCCGTAGGCAATCGAACAGTCAACTCAGAACTGGTACGGCAAGGGAATCCGACTGTTTAATTAAAAACCAAAGCATTGCGATGGTCCTGCGGATGTTGACGCAATGTGATTCTGCCCAGTGCTCTGAATGTCAAAGTGAAGAAATTCAACCAAGCGCGGGGTTTAAACGGCTGGAGTAATCTATGACTCTCTTAAGGTAGCCAAATGCCTCGTCGATCTAATTAGTGACGGCGCTGAATGGTATGTAACGAGATTTCCCACTGTCCCCTGTCTACTATCCAGCGAAACACAGCCAAAGGACGGGCTTGGCGGAATCAGCGGGGAAAGGAAGACCCTGTTTGAGCTTGACTCTAGTCCGACTTTGTGAAATGACTTGAGAGGTTGTTAGGATAAGTGGGAGCTGGAACAGCGAAAAGTGAAAATACCCACTACTTTTTAACGTTAATTTTACTTATTCCGTGAATCGGAGGCGGGGCGCTGCCCTCTTTTTGGATCCAAGGCTGACTTCGGTTGGCCAATCCGGGCGGAAGACATTGTCAGGTGGGGAGTTTGGCTGGGCGGCACATCTGTTAAAAGATAACGCAGGTGTTCCTAAGATTTGAGCCTCAACGAGAACAGAATCTCGTGTTGGAACAAAAGGAAAAAGCTCGTTTCATTCTGATATTCCAGTACGAATACGAACCGTGAAAGCTGACCTATCGATCCTTTAGTACCTTTCGGAATTTGAAGCTAGAGGTGTCAGGAAAAGTTACCACAGGGATAAAAACCGTGGCTTTGGCAGCCAAAGGTTTCATTAGCGACGTTGCTTTTATGTCCTTCGATGTCGGCCTTCCTATCCATTTGTGAAGCAGAATTCACCAAGTTTGGATTGTTCACCACCAATAGGGAACGTGAGCTGGCGTTTTAGACGCGTGAGGACAGGTTAGTTTACCCTTGATGACAGTGTCGCAATAGTTATTCAACCCTAGTACGAGAGGAACCGTTGATTCGGCACAATTGGTCTCTCGCCTTGGTTGAAAAAGCCAAGTGGCGCGAAGCTACCGTGCGTTGGATTATGAACTGAACGCCTCTAAGTCAGAAATCCGGGCTAGAAGCGATGCGTTGTCGCCCGTCGTCTCTTGCCTACCACAGTAGGGGCTTGGCCCCCCAGAGTGGCCGTGTCGTTGGTGGACCCTTCGAAGGCGGATGAGCCTTGCGGGACACCTTGAAACGCAATTCCTATTGAGCGGCGGGTAGAATCTTTTGCAGACGACTTAAATACGCGACGGGATTGTAAGTGGCAGAGTGGCCTTGCTGCCACGATCCACTGGAGATTCAGCCCTAGTCGCTTCGATTCGTCCCTCCCCACCCACGAGTAGCCTTCTTCTTGTACATGTGCATTTAGGGTTTAGCATATAGCAAAATAGGCCCAGGGCTATGCCCTCCCTCGAGGGATTGGCGCGTGCCGTCCTAAGGCAATTCGTCCCGACCTGTGCGCGGACTAGGTTATGCAGAGGGTAACCGTTACTGTTGATACACCCTGCGGTGGAAACACTCGAACAAATCAAGGGCTCGTAAGCCTTGGTAGTCGTGGACAATTTTTGGCAAAGACTTATTCAACGTCCGTGTCTAGGGAAGCTCGTGGGTCACCTGAACCGAGCTGTGTCAGTCACGGTGCATGACTTAGACTTATTCTCCGTCGGCGACAGTCCGTGACTAGGGAAGGCTCGTAGGCAAGCAAGCTGGCTGGCTGGCCAGCACCCAGTCACAAGTCCTAGTCACCAGGAAGCAGGCCTGCTGGTTGGTGGCTGGGCCAGCACCCAGTCACAAGTCCCCAGTCCCCAGGCAGCAGCTGGCTGGCTGGCCTGCACCCAGTCACGAGTCGCGACTCACGAGCCCCCAGTCCCACCAGTCCCAGTCGCCGACTCACGAGCCCCCAGTCACCAGTCACGAGTCGCGACTCACGAGCCCCCCAGTCACCCAGTCACCAGCCCCAGTCCCCAGTCACCGTCCCCAGTCCACAGTCCCCATCACCAGTCACCCAGTCACTCAGTCACCAGTCACCAGTCACCAGTCACGAGTCCCCCAGTCACCAGTCGTCACCAGTCCCCAGTCCCCAGTCAGTCACCAGTCCCCAGTCCCGAGTCACCAAGTCCCAGTCACCAGTCATCACCAGTCAGTCCTAGTGTCACGAGTCCCCAGTCACGAGTCTCCCAGTCACAGTCCCCAGTCACGAGTCGCACTCACGAGCCCCTAGTCACGAGTCCACTTAGTAACGCAATCCAAATTTTTGTTTCAATGAAATTTTTGATGTCCATGTTATGTGTTTTATGATGCAAGTCCCATGATAAATTTTAATCATAATTATGTTTTTAATTTTTTTTAATATTTTTTAATTATATTTTTAATATTTTCTGCACTTTAAAAATTTATAATTAAATAATCCCTTTCCAGAAAATTCCAATTTTTTGTGGGAAGTGTTATTTAATTATTGACAACGTCCCTGTAAAATTTCAAGAAAAAATTCCAAGTCTAGGTACCTTAACTCAAAAATGTGCCCCTTATATAATTTTTTAAAAATTCACCGTTTGTCAAAAAATTCCAAATTTTTTTGAGGATATTATTATTGGGTTGATGAACATTCGTGCAAAATTTCATGAAAAAATTCGAAGTCTAGGTCCCTCAAAAGTGGTTTTCCTCCTATAGCCAAAAAAGGGCTCTCTTTCTACAAAACTGGAAAAAACACTTCAGACATATATAGGGGAGGGTATGTGTGCTCCTGGCGTGGGCCAGATTTTAGGCCAGCTCCTGGACAAAAAAAAAAATTGAAGGATGTGGGCATGATAAGGCAAATGTTGGCTTGTGAATTGACGGACGGTGTAGCAAAATCAAAAATTTGGCTCGAATGTGCAAAACCACCACGCGCGCGAGCACTTCGACCACGACTACGAAGTAGGCGTGGACGGGGACCGAGCGCATGTTGGCTTGCTAGATGTGGGGCGTAGCAACGGAATCCAAATTTTTCAATCGGATGTGGGTAAAACAACACGCGCGCGACGACTACGACTACGACTACGACTAAGACTAAGACGTGGACGTGGCGCGCGCGCGCGTGTGTTGGCTTGCTAGATGTGGGGCGTAGCAACGGAATCCAAATTTTTCAATCGGATGTGGGTAAAACAACACGCGCGCGACGACTACGACTACGACTACGACTAAGACGTGGACGTGGCGCGCGCGCGTGTGTTGGCTTGCTAGTTGAGTGCCGTAGCAACGGAATCCAAATTTTTCAATCGGATGTGGGTAAAACAACACGCGCGCGACGACTACGACTACGACTACGACTAAGACGTGGACGTGGCGCGCGCGCGTGTGTTGGCTTGCTAGTTGAGTGCCGTAGCAACGGAATCCAAATTTTTCAATCGGATGTGGGTAAAACAACACGCGCGCGACGACTACGACTACGACTACGACTAAGACGTGGACGTGGCGCGCGCGCGTGTGTTGGCTTGCTAGTTTGAGTGCCGTAGCAACGGAATCCAAATTTTTCAATCGGATGTGGGTAAAACAACACGCGCGCGACGACTACGAACTACGACTACGACTACGACTAAGACGTGGACGTGCAACGGAATCGGATGTGGCGCGCGTGTGTACGACTAAGACGTGGACTTGCTGTGTTGGCTTGCTAGTTGAGTGCCGTAGCAACGGAATCCAAATTTTTCAATCGGATGTGGGTAAAACAACACGCGCGCGACGACTACGACTACGACTACGACTACGACTAAGACGTGGACGTGGCGCGCGCGCGTGTGTTGGCTTGCTAGTTGAGTGCCGTAGCAACGGAATCCAAATTTTTCAATCGGATGTGGGTAAAACAACACGCGCGCGACGACTACGACTACGACTACGACTACGACTACGACTAAGACGTGGACGTGGCGCGCGCGCGTGTGTTGGCTTGCTAGTTGAGTGCCGTAGCAACGGAATCCAAATTTTTCAACCGGTCCCCAGTCACCAGTCACGAGTCGCGACTCACGAGCCCCCAGTCACCAGTCACGAGTCGCGACTCACTTGCTCCCAGTCACCAGTCACCAGTCGCAACTCCTGAGCCCCCAGTCACCAGTCACCAGTCACCAGTCGCGACTCACGAGCCCCCAGTCAATAGTCACCAGTCCCCAGTCACCAGTCACCAGTCACCAGTCACCAGTCACCAGTCGCGACTCACGAGCCCCCAGTCACCAGTCACGAGTCGCGACTCACGAGCCCCCAGTCACCAGTCCCCAGTCACCAGTCACCAGTCCCCAGTCACCAGTCCCCAGTCCCCAGTCACCATTCCCCAGTCACGAGTCACCAGTCACGAGTCGCGACTCACGAGCCCCCAGTCCCCAGTCCCCAGTCACCA
>PGTU02013864.1:12500-26252 GCA_002896215.2 Cicer echinospermum
TTTCTGCGACGTTGCGGGGGAGCGGCGAGGTCGGCTCGGCATCATGTGAAGCAGAAGGCACCAAGGTTGGATTGTTCACCCTACCATAGAGGAACGTGAGCGGGTTAGACCGTGTGAGACAGGTTAGTTTTACCCGACGGAGTGACAGTGTCGCAATAGTAATTCAACCTAGGACGAGAGGAACCGTTGAGGCGCACAATTGGGGCAGCGCGTTGGGAAAAGCCAGTGGCGCGAAGCGACCGTGCGTTGGAGGAGTACGGAACGCCTCTAAGGCAGAAGCGGGCTAGAAGCGATGCGGTTGCCCGTCGTTCGCTTGCGACAGGCAGTATGGGGCTTGGCCCCCCCCAGAGACTTGCTGTTGGTGGACCTCGTAAGGCGGATGAGCCGTTTGCGGGGACCCTTGAACGTCTTCCTAATGAGCGGCGGGTATATCTTTTGCAGACGACTTAATACGCGACGGTATTGGTAGTGCAGAGGCCTGGCGGCCACGTCCACGGAGAGGCAGCCGAGGCGCGGCGAGGCGGCCCGCACCCACCACGAGGAGCCTTCTGCGTGGACAGGGCCATTGGAGGGGAGCAGAGAGCAAAAAAGAGGCCCAGGCGAGGCCCGCCGCGAGGGAGTGGGCGCGCGGCCGTCCGAAGGCAAGGCGGCCCGACCGGGGCGCGGACGAGGGTAGGCAGAGGGAACCGTACGTGGAGACACCCGGGCGGGTGGAACACAGCGAACAAAGCAAGGGCGCGTAAGCCGGGGAGGCGGGGACAGGGTGGGCAAAGACGAGGCAACGGCCGGGTCGAGGGAAGGCGCGGGGTTCACCGGAACCGAGCGGGGGCAGCACGGGGCAGGACGGAGACGGAGGCGCCGGCGGCGACAGGCCGGGACGAGGAAGGCGCGGAGGCAAGCAAGCGGGCGGGCGGGCCAGCACCCAGGCACAAGGCCCGAGGCACCAGCAAGCAGGCCGGCGGGGGGGCGGGCTGGCAGCACCCAGGCACAAGTCCCCAGGCCCCAGGCAAGCAGGCGGGCGGGCGGGCCGGCACCCAGGCACGAGGCGCGACGCACGAGCCCCCAGGCACCAGGCCCCAGGCGCGACGCACGAGCCCCCAGGCACCAGGCACGAGGCGCGACGCACGAGCCCCCAGGCACCAGGCACCAGCCCCCAGGCCCCAGGCACCAGGCCCCAGGCCAGGCACCAGAGGCACCAGGCACCAGGCACCAGGCACCAGGCACCAGGCACCAGGCCAGGCACGGCGCGACTCACGAGCCCCCAGGCACCAGGCACCCAGGCGCGACGCACGAGCCCCCAGGCACCAGGCCCCAGGCACCAGGCACCAGGCACGAGCCCAGGTCACCAGGCACCAGGCACCAGGACCAGGCACCAGGCCCCAGGCCCCAGGCACCAGTCCCCAGTCACCAGGCACCAGGCACGACGCACCAGCCCCCAGGGCACCAGTCACCGAGCCCCCAGCACCAGTCACCAGCCAGTACCAGTCACGACACGAGCCCCGAGGCACGAGCGCCCAGCACCAGTCACCAGGCGCGACGCACGAAAGGGCACGAGCACTTAGTAACGCAGGAAAGGGAGTTTTCAGGCACCAGGCCCCAGGTGTTATGTTTTTATGAGCCAAGCCCCAGGATAAAGGCCCCAGAACCAGGGTGGAAGTTGGGGAAGAGGCACCAGGCACGAGCGCGACGGCACGGGCCCCAATGTAGTAAGGCAAGAAGCCCGACGCAGAAAAATCCAAGGCACCAAGTGGGAGGCAAGGAGGACAACGGCCCGAAAATTTCAAGAAAAAAGGCCAAGGCGAGGGACCGGAACGCAAAAGGGGCCCCTAGAGAGAAGGGGGAAAAAGGCAACCGGGGGGCAAAAAAGTGCCAAAAATGTGGGGAGGAGAGGAGGAGGGGGGGAGAAACAGGCGGGCAAAAGTGCAGGACAAAACAGGCAGAAGGCGAGGTCCCGCAAAAGGGGGCCGCCGATAGCCAAAAAAGGGCGCGCGAGGCGTACAAAACGGCGAAAAAACACGGCGACAGAGAGAGGGAGGGAGGGGGCTCCGGGCGGGTCCAGAGTGGGAGGCCAGCGCCTGGACAAAAAAAAAAGGGGAAGGATGGGGGCAGGAGAAAGGCAAAGGGGGGCGTGGGGAAGGGACGGACGGTGATGGAGCAAAAGCAAAAAGGGGACGCGAAGGTTCAAACCACCACGCGCGCGAGCACTTCGACACGACTCGAAGTAGGCGGGGACGGGGACCGAGCGCATGTTGGCTTGCTAGATGTGGGGGCGTAGCAACGGATCCAAATTTTTCAATCGGATGTGGGTAAAACAACACGCGCGCGACACGGACTACGGACGCGACTAAGACGTGGACGACCGACTGCGCGCGTGTGTGTTGGCTGCCTAGATTAGACTACGCACGGAATCCAAATTTTTCGATGTGGGTTAAAACAACACGCGCGCCGACTACGGACTACGACTACGACTAAGACTGACGTGCTTGGCTTAGCGCGCGCGTGTGTGGCTTGCTAGATGTGGGGCGTAGCAACGGAAATCCAAATTTTTCAATCGGATGTGGGTAAAACAACACGCGCGCGACGACTACGACTACGACTAGACTAAGACGTGGACGTGGCGCGCGCGCGTGTGTTGGCTTGCTAGTTGGAGTGGCGTAGCCAAATTTTTCAATCGGAAATCCAAACTACGACTTTACGACTAAGACGTGGACGTCAATCGCGTGTGTTGGCTTGCTATGTGGGGCGTCAACGGAATCCAAATTTTTCAAGCGGATTGTGGTAAAAACAACACGCGCGCGACGACGACGACGACGACTACGACTAAGACGACGTGGCGCGCGCGCGTGTAGTTGAGTGCGCAACGGAATCCAAATTTGGGCAAGCGGAGACTACGGACGGGACGAGGGTGGACGTGCCAAAGGGGGCAATCGGAGGTGCAACACGCGCGTGTGTACACTGGCGCTAAGATGTGGGGCGCAACGGAATCCAAATTTTTCAATCGGATGGGGGTAAAAACAACACGCGCGCGACGACGTACGACGACGACTACGACGAAGACGACGACGTGTGGCGCGCGCGCGTGTGTTGGCTTGCTAGTTGAGTGCCGTAGCAACGGAATCCAAATTTTTCAATCGGATGTGGGTAAAACAACACGCGCGCGACGACTACGGACGACTACGACTAAGACGTGGACGTGGCTGCGCGCGCGTGTGTGTTGGCTTGCTAGCGCGTGGAATCCACGATGTGCGCGACGACGCGTGGACGTGGCGCGCGCGCGTGTGTGTTGGCTTGCTAGTTGAGTGCCGGAGCAACGGAATCCAAAATTTTCAATCGGATGTGGGGTAAAACACACGCGCGCGACGACTACGACTACGACTACGACTAAGACGTGGACGTTGGCGCGCGCGCGCGCGTGGCGCTAGGAGCGTAGCGCAGTGCACTAAGACGCTAGTGCGCCGAGCAACGGAATCCAAAGGTTTTCAACCGGTCCCCAGTCACCAGTCACGAGTCGCGACGCACGAGCCCCCAGTCACCAGGCACGAGGCGCGACGCACGGGCGCCCAGGCACCAGGCACCAGGCGCAACGCCGGAGCCCCCAGGCACCAGGCACCAGGCGCGACGCACGAGCCCCCAGTCAAGAGGCACCAGGCCCCAGGCACCAGGCACCAGTCACCAGGCACCAGGCGCGACGCGACGCACGAGCCCCCAGTCACCAGGCACGAGGCGCGACGCACGAGCCCCCAGTCACCAGTCCCCAGGCACCAGGCACCAGGCCCCAGGCACCAGGCCCCACCAGGGCCCCAGGCACCAGGCCCCAGTCACGAGGCACCAGGCACGAGGCGCGACGCACGAGCCCCCAGTCCCCAGTCCCCAGGCACCAGGCACCAGGCACGAGGCCCGACGCACCAGCCCCGAGGCACGAGGCACGGAGGAACGCAAGCCAAATTTTGGGGGGGCAATGAAGGGGGGATGGCCATGTTAGGTGTTTTAGGAGGCAAGGCCCAGGATAAATTGGAATCAGAAGGAGAGGGGAAGGGGGGAAAGATTTTTGAAGAAGAGGGGGAAGAGTGGCGGCACGGGAAAAAAAGATATTTTTAAATAATCCCTTTCCAGAAAAATTCCAATTTTTTGTGAAGTGATTATTTAATTATTGACAACGTCCCTGTAAAATTTCAAGAAAAAAATTCCAAGTCTAGGTTACCTCAACTCGAAAATGTGCCCCTTATATAATTTTTTTAAAAATTCACCGTTTGTCAAAAAATTCCAAATTTTTTTGAGGAGATTAATATTGGGTTGGATGAACATTCGTGCAAAATTTCATGAAAAAATTCGAAGTCTAGGTCCCTCAAAAGTGGTTTTCCTCCTATAGCCAAAAAAAGGGCTCTCTTTCTACAAAACTGGAAAAAACACTTCAGACATATATGGGGGAGGACCTCGCAGGTCATGACTAGGGTGTGCCCGGGCTGGCTCGGACACTTTTTGCCAGCTCTCTCGGACACTTTTTGTGAGCTCTCGGACACACTTTTTTGCCAGCTCTCGGACACTTTTTGTGAGCTCTCGGACACTTTTGCCAGCTCTCGGACACTTTTTGCCAGCTCTCGGACACTTTTTGCCAGCTCTCGGACACTTTTTGCCAGCTCTCGGACACTTTTGCCAGCTCTCGGACACTTGCCAGCTCTTGCTGGGGTGACTGGGCTTGGACATCTTTGGGCAATAGTCACTTTTTGTGACTGTGGCAGGTACGGGATGTCCGGGGCAGCCTCGTCCATCTCTGAAACTGGCTGGAGTGCTCGTGAGCTTGGCTGGCTGGCTTGGAATGTCCCTAACACCTTTAGTCATGGACTGCTCCCCCCGGGTTTAGGTTGTTAGTGAACATGACTCGGACAGGAATGGCATCTCACGGGTAGATTTTGTCCTAGTTGTGGTAAGCCTATTCGTATGCTCTCGAGGTATTGGGGCCCCTTCACCAAGTGTCAACCAAGCTGTTGTTGGGTTCCTTGCGTAGTCCCCGTGCGGTCGCCAGGCTGCACAGACAGGGCAAAATGAGGGCATGGGGGAGGGGCGAAAATCGGAACGGGGTTGGCTGCGGGGGTGACTACATTGAGCTGCTAAATACGTTGGGTTCTGATTGGTCCGTCCAGGGGTCCGAGATTAAAGTTGAACCCTGGGTTAAGTTGTGCATGAGGCAGGCCCGAAATGCAGTTGTTCTCCGACGCGGTCCGTTTCAGTTGTCCCGACTCGTGCGCGGACGACATGGAGCGTCTAATACGTGGGGTTTCTGGTGTGTCCTTCAGGGAGGTCCGAGGATTAAAGGTTAATCCGTGGATGGAGTGGTAGCAATGAGGCAGCCCCGAGGCAGGTGGCCCGACGCGTCCCGAGCAGTGTGGCCCGACTGCGGTCCCGGGGCAGTACTGTTGCCCGACGCGGGGCGGGACGACAGGGAGCGCGTAAAGACGGGTGCGGTTCTTAGGGGGCCTGCAGGGGTCCGAGAGGAAAGGATAACCCTGGGAGTGAGCGGTGCAGGAGGCACGCCCCGATGCAGTGTGGCCCGACGCGGAAGCACGCGGCCCGCAGGGGGGGCACGGGTTGGGCCCCGCACGTGAGGTGGCAGGCGGAGCGAGGCGAGCGGGCAGGGTGGACGACGGCAGTGGGCGGGAAAACAACACCGCGCGCGACGACGACGACGACGACGACGACGAAGACGGGGACGGGGCGCCAGCCGCCGCGGGGGGGGCTGGCGAGGGGAGGCCGGAAGCAACGGAAGGCCAAAGGGGGCAACCGGGCCCCAGGCCCAGGGTCACGAGGCGCGACGGCACGAGCCCCAGGCTACCAGGCACGAGGCGCGACGCAACGGGCGCCCAGGCACCATGGCACCATGCGCAAACGCCGGAGCCCCCGGCACAGGCCACCAGGCGGACGCACGGCCCCCAGGCAAGAGGCACCAGGCCCCAGGCCCCAGGCACCCAGGCACCATGCACCAGGCTGCGACGCACGAGCCCCCATGCACCGGCACGAGGCGCGACGGCACGAGCCCCCACGGCACCAGGCCCCAGGCACCAGGGCACCAGGGGAGCGACCGGGCCCCGGCCAGGAGTTCAGATGGCGGGGCGCGGAGGAAGCCAGGCAGGGGAAGGAGGAACGAAGGCAGACGGGGAAACGGCGAAGGGCGCAGGAAAGCAGGGAGAGGGGGGGGAGGGAGCGACGACGCGGAGAAACCGGAGGAAGGCGAGAGCGAAGACGGGCAACAAACCCCGACGGCGGGAAGGGAGGCAGGGAGGAGAGAAAAGGGCGACGCAGGCGCGGCCGGGGCGGGGAGGAGAGGCAGGAGAACGCGGCGGAGCGCACGGCCCGGGGGCCGGCGACGCAGCAGGCAAAGGGCGGCCCGAGCAACGGGCGAGGGGAGGAGAGGGGCCGACCAGGGGGGACGGGGGACGGAGAAGGAGGGGGCGAGGCCGGAGAGGGAGCCGGAGAAACGGCGACCACAGCCAAGGAAGGCAGCAGGCGCGCAAAGGACCCAAGCCGAACACGGGGAGGGAGGGACAAGAAAGAACAAGACCGGGCGCAGGGAGGCGGGGAAGGGGAAGGAGGGACAAGCGAAAGCCCGGAACGAGGAGCCAGGGAGGGCAAGGCGGGTGCAGCAGCCGCGGAATGGCCAGCGCCAAGAGCGGAGATGTGAAGGGGGGCAGTGGAAAAAGCGCGGGGGGACCGGGGGGGTCTCGAGCGCGGCCGCCGCGGGGGGGCACTCGGGGGCGTCGGCCCGGCGGCCGCCTGAGGCGCGCCGGGGTCCGTAAGGGCCGGGCGCGGCCGCGGCGCGGGGGACGGGAAAGAAAGGATAGGGCGCTAAAAAGCAAAGCCGACGCGCGGGAGACAGGGAGCAGGGAGAACACCCACAGGAGGGCGGAGCCTAGGGGGTGGGCCGGCGGTGAGGAAGGAAGGAGGAACAGGACAGGCGGGGGCAGGCGGAGGCAGAGTGTCAGAGGGGAAAGGCGGGGAGGTGGAGGATGAAGACGAAACAACGGCGAAAGCATGGGCCAAGGAGGGGTGGCAGGAAGCAAGAACGAAAGGGGGGGCGCGAAGACGAGCAGAGACGGCCGAGGCGCAACCATAAACGAGGCCGACAGGAGCAGCGGAGGGGGCGGGGAGGACGCCGCGGGCACCGGAGGAGAAAGCAAAGGCGGGGGGGCCGGGGGAGGAGGGGCGCAAGGCGGAAACGGAAAGGAAGGGACGGAAGGGCACCACCAGGAGGGGAGCCGGCGGCGGAAGGGGACGCAACACGGGGAAACGGACCAGGGCCAGACAGAGGAAGGAGGGACAGACGGAGAGCGCGGGCGGGAGGCGAGGGGGGGGGCAGGGCCGGGCGGAGGGGGGGAGCGAGGGGGCGGGGGAAGGCCGGGAACGAACGAGACCGCAGCCGGCGAAAGAGCGAGGGGGAGGGAACCCGCCACGGCCAGCGGCGGAGAGGGACGAGGGCCGCGGAGGCCACGGAAGGGGAGGCAAGAACAGGGCGGGGAGGCCCGGAGAGGGGCGGGGCCGCACGCGCGCGACACGGAGGGAGGCAACGAGGCGAGAGCCGGGGCCGACAGGCCCGGGGAAGCGGGGAAAGGGCAGCGGGAGGGGAGAGAGCAGGGCAAGGGGGGCGGAAACGAGGAAGGCCGAGGAAGCGCGAGGCAGCAGCCGCGCGGGGACGACGGCCCGGCCCGGGGACACACCGCCCGGCGCGCCGACCGAGGGAAGGGGCCGGGAAAGGGGGCGGAGGGCGGCGACGGGGCGGGGCGCGGCCCGCGACGGTGGGAGAAGGCCACGGAACCGGAGCAGGGAGAGGAAGGAGAAGGCGGAACAAGGGGGCCGGAGGGGAACCGGCGGAAGGAGCAGTGGGCGAAGTGCCGGACAGGGAGGCCAACACGGGAAGCAGGGGGAACACAAAGGGGGGGGGTTTGGGGGGGAACACCGCGTCCCAACGCCGGGGCGGAGGGGGACACCCAAGGGGGGGCGCCGCGGCGCCAAAACGCAAAAAACCCCGACGCGAAGCGGCAAGGAAGGAAAACGGTGGGAGGGGCGCACCGGCAGGGAACCGGAGACGGGGGGCGGGCGGGGGGGGGGGGGACACAGGAAAGAGAGAAGGACGCGCGGCAACTGGAGAGCGAGGCGCGGGGCAGCGAGGGAAGAAACGGAGCGAAAGCGAGCACGGGGGGGGGGAAGTGCGAAGCCCCGGGAACCAGGCGATGCGGGGAAACGCAAGGGGCGCCCGAGGCCAGAGGTGGAGGGCACGGCGGCCGGGGTGGCACAGAGCGAAGCCCAGGTGCCGATGGCCGACGCGGAGGGGGGGCGGGGTGAATTGAGGGCGGCCGTGGCGGCGGGGGCGCATGGTGGGGAAATGGAGACCAGGGAGGGGGGCCAGGAGAGAGGGGGGGGGGTGCGCACGAGACCAAGCAGGCGCGGGCCGAGGAAGGGGGGCCGCGTGGACCCAGGTGCGCGGCCAAACGCGCGGGAGGAGACCGCAGGGCAGGCGGGCGACCCGCGGAAGTGAAGCAGAGCAAGAAGCGGAGGAAAAGAAACGAACAAGGAGGCCTCGGAGGAACGGCGAGCGAACCGGGAGAAGCCCACCAGGAGAAGCGGGCGCCGGCGGCGGGCGAAGGGGAGGCGGGAGGAAGCGGCCGCAGCGGCGCGACCGGGCCAAGTCCCGGGAAGGGGGCGCCGGAGAGGTGAGATCCCCGTATGGTGCCGGACCCTAGTCGCACACGAGGCAGCTTGGCGAGTCGGGTTGTTTGGGCATGCAGCCCCAATCGGCGTTAAGTTCCGGTCAGGCCCTAAGATTGGCGATCGAGACCGATAGCGAACAAGATACGCGAGGGAAAGCTGAAAAAGGACTTGAAAAGAGGTCAAAGAGCTGCATGAAATTGCTCGCAGGGAAGCGGATGGGCGGCGTGTGTCTCGTCGAGATGTGGACGGTTTGTGCGGTACCGCAATCGACTCGGACATACGGACCCGACTCGGATTGTGATGTGGCCAAGCCGGGCTGTTGAAGATGCTCCGGAGACGTCATCATCACGAATTGTGACGCAGCCCGCCGTTCGAGCGTGCTTCGGACACTTGCGCGCTGCCTGGCGTCGGCCTTTGGCTCCCCATTCGAAACCCGGCGTGGAACACGGACCAAGGAGGCGGACAGGGGGCGAGGCAACGGGCGAGGAAACCCGGAAGGCGCAAGGAAGCGGAGTGGGGGAGCCGCGGGTGGGGGGCACCGCCGACCGACCCCGAGCGGCGGGGAAGGGGTCGAGGGAGAGCAGACCGGGCGGGACCCGAAGAGGGGAACGAGGCCGGAGCGGGGCGAAGCCAGAGGAAACGCGGGGGGAGGCCCGCAGCGAGACGCACGGGCAAAGCGGGCGTGCGGACGGGGGAGAGGGGCGAAAGACGAAGCGAACCGAGCGATGAGCGGGGGCCCGCCGAAGTGGTCCCGCAGGAGAGCTGGAGCCCGAGGGCGAGGTTCGAGCGGGGAAAGCCAAGGAGGAGAGGCAGCGGGGGCGCAACGCCCGCGACCGAGGCGCAAACGGTAAAGAGGGAGGACGGGGGGGCGGCGGGTGGGAGCCAGCCAGGAAGCGAGAGCGCCAAGGGGGCCAGGGGTGGAAGCAGAACGGGCGAGGCGGGAATGAACCGGAAGCGGGGACGGGGCCCAACTGCGCGCTAACCTAGACCCCACAAAGGGTGTTTTGGTCGAGGAATGACTAGCAGGACGGGTGGTCAATGGAAGGTGAAAAGCCGCTAAGGAGTGTGTAACAACTCACCGGCCGAAGCAACGAGCCCCGAAAAGGGATGGCGCTAAAGCGCGCGACTAGGCGACCTACCCGGCCGTTGGCGGCAAGGGCCAGGCCCCGATTGAGTAGGAGGGCGCGGTCGGGCGCGGCAAAACCCGGGGCGCGAGCCTGGGCGGAGCGGTCTCGGTTGCAGATCTGGGTGGGAGTAGCAAATAGGTCAAATGAGAACGGGGAAGGCCGAAGAGGGAAGGTTCCAGGGAAACGGCACTGGCACATTGGGTTAGTTCGATCCGAAGGGACGGGGAAGCCCGTCTGATAGCGCGCAAGCGCGGTACACCGAAAAGGGAAGTCGGGGGGATAAAGGCCGGAACCGGGACGGGGGGGCTGACGGCAACGTTTAGGAGTCCGGAGACGTTGGCCGGGCCCGGAAAGAGTTATCGGGGCTGGTGAACAGCCGGGCCCACCTGGAAACGGCGCAGCCGGAGGTTAGGGCCAGCGGCGAGGAAGAGCACCGCCGTCGCGGGGTGTCCGGTGACGCCCCTGGCGCCCTTGAAAATCGGAGGACGAGTGCCTTCCATGCCCGGCGGTACGCAGAACCGCAGCAGGGTCGCCAAGGGAACAGCCGCGGGGCGAGGGAACAATGGAGCAAGGGAAGGCGGCAAAATGGAGCCGGAACCTGGAAAAGGAGTGTCGCTGAGGGCTGGGCACGGGGGGTCCCAGTGCCGAACCCGGCGGCTGTGGGTGGACCGCTTGAGCGGCTCCCGCGGCGAGAGCGGGTCGCCGCGGGCCGGTCGGGACGGAGTGGGAACGCGGCCCTATCGGGGCCGCTGCCCCGGGCATCGAACAGGAAACGCAGAACGGGGACGGACAAGGGAAGCCGACTGTTGTAAGGAAAAACAATGCATGGCGATGGGCCCGGCGGAGGGGACGCAATGTGGAGGTCGGCCCAGGCGCGGAAGGCAAAGGAGAAGAAATTCAACCGAGCGCGGGTGGTAAACGGCGGGAGGAACGATGACGCGCGGAAGGGAGCCAAGGCCGCGGCAGCGAAGGAGGGACGCGCAGGAATGGGATAACGAGAGGCCCACGGTCCCTGGCGACGATCCAGCGGAAACCACAGCCAAGGGAACGGGCGGAGGCGGAATCAGCGGGAAAGAAGACCCTGGGAGCGGACGCGAGGCCGACGGGGGGAAAGGACTGGAGAGGGAGAGGAGAAGGGGGTGCGGGAAACAGCGAAAGGGAAAGACCACGACGGGGAACGGTAGGGACGGAGGCCGGGAAGCGGAGGCGGGCGCGGCCCCGCGGTGGGGAGCCAAGGCGGACGGCGGTGGGGGCCAAGCCGGGCGGAAGACAGGGGCAGGGGGGAGGGGGCGGGGGCGGCACAGCGGGGAAAAGAGAACGCAGGGGCCGAAGAGGAGCGGCAACGAGAACAGAAATCGCGGGTGGAACAAAAGGGAAAAGGCGGGGAGGCGGAGGGCCAGGACGAAGACGAACCGTGAAAGCGGGCCGAGCGAGCCGTGAGGCCGGCGGAAGTGGGAAGCGAGAGGGGCAGAAAAGGGACCACAGGAAGAACGGGCTGGGGGAAGCCAAGCGGGCAGAGCGACGGGGCGGGTGTAGCCGGCGAGGGCGGCGCGGCCGAGCAGGGAAGCAGAAGGCACCAAGTGGTGGGAGGGGGGCACCCACCAAGAGGAACGGGAGCGGGGGGAGACCGGCGGGAGACAGGTGGGGGGACCCGACGAGGACAGTGGCGCAAGAGGAAGGCAACCGAGGACGAGAGAACGGGGAGGCGCACAATGGGCAGCGCGCGGGCGGGAAAGCCAGGGCGCGAAGCTACCGGGCGGAGGAGGAACGGAACGCCGCGAGGCAGAAGCCGGGCGAGAAGCGAGGCGGGGGCCCGGCGGGCGCGGCCGACCAGCGAGGAGGGGGCCGGGCCCCCCAGAGGCACGGTGGCGGGGGGGGACCGCGGAAGGCGGAGGAGCCGGGCGGACACCGGGAAACGCAAGGCCGAGGGAGCGGCGGGGAGAAGCGGTGGCAGACGACGGAAAGACGCGACGGGGTAGGGAAGTGGCAGAGGGGCGGGCGGCACGAGGCACGGAGAGGCAGCCTAGCGCGGCGAGGCGTCCCGCCCCACCCACGAGGAGCCGGCGGCGGGGACAGGGCCAGGGAGGGGTGGAGCAGAGAGCAAAAAGAGGCCCAGCGGCGAGGCCCCGCCCTCGAGGAGGGGGCGCGGCCTCGGCCGAAGGGCAAGGCGGCCCGACCTGGGCGCGGAACTGAGGTATGCAGATGGGGAACCGGACGGGGAGACACCCGGGCGGGGAAAACACGCGAACAAAGCAAGGGCGCGGAAGCCGGGGAGTCGGGGACAGGGGGGGGCAAAGACGGAGGCCAACGAGCCGTGGCGAGTGAAGCGCGGGGCACCGGAACCGAGCGGGGGCAGGCACGGGGCAGGACGGAGACGTAGCGCCGGCGGCGACAGGCCGGACGAGGGAAGGCGCGGAGGCAAGCAAGCGGGCGGGCGGGCCAGCACCCAGGCACAAGGCCCGAGGCACCAGGCAAGCAGGCCGGCGGGGGGCGGCGGGCCAGCACCCAGGCACAAGGCCCCAGGCCCCAGGCAAGCAGGCGGGCGGGCGGGCCGGCACCCAGGCACGAGGCGCGACGCACGAGCCCCCAGGCACCAGGCCCCAGGCGCGACGCACGAGCCCCCAGGCACCAGGCACGAGGCGCGACGCACGAGCCCCCAGGCACCAGGCACCAGCCCCCAGGCCCCAGGCACCAGGCCCAGGCCCAGGCCCCAGGCACCAGGCACCAGGCACCAGGCACCAGGCACCAGGCGCGACGCACGAGCCCCCAGGCACCAGGCACCAGGCGCGACGCACGAGGCCCCAGGCACCAGGCCCCAGGCACCAGGCGCGGACGCAGGCACAAGCCCGAGGCACCAGGCAAGCAGGCCGGCGGGGGCGGGCGGTTCCAGCACCCGGGCACAAGGCCCCAGGCCCCAGGCCCCAGGCACAGCACCAGGCACGACGGCACGAGCCCCCAGGCACGACCCCCAGGCACCAGGCACGAGGCGCGACGCACGAGCCCCGAGGCACGAGGCACGGAGGAACGCAAGCCAAAGGGGCAAGGAAAGGGGGAGGGCCAGGGGGAGGGGAGGAGCAAGGCCCAGGAGAAAGGGAAGCAGAAGGAGGAAGGGGGAAGAGGGAAGGACGAGGGGAAGAGGGGGCACGGGAAAAAAGGGAAGGAAAGAAGCCGGGCCAGAAAAGGCCAAGGGGGGGGGGAAGGGAGAAGGAGGGACAACGGCCCGCGGAATAAAGGGCAATGAAAAAAGGCCAAGGCGAGGGACCGGAACGCAAAAAGGTGGCCCCGGAGAGAAGTGGGAAAAAGGCACCGGGGGCAAAAAAAGGCCAAAGGGGGAGAGAGGAAGAGGGGGGGAGGAACAGGCGGGCAAAAGGGCAGGAAAAAAGGCGAAGGCGAGGGCCCGCAAAAGGGGGGCCGCCGAGAGCCAAAAAAGGCGCGCGGGCGACAAAACGGGAAAAAAACACGGCAGACAGAGTAGGAGGGAGACCGGCCGGGCAGGGACCGAGGGGGGCCGGGCGGGCGCGGACACGGGGGGCCAAGCGCGCGGACCACGGGGGGAGCGCGGGGACACGGGGGGCCAGCGCTGCGGACACGGGGGGAGCGCGCGGACACGGTGGGGCCAGCGCGCGGACCACGGGGCCAGCGGCGACACGGGCCAGCGCGCGGACAACGGGGGCCAGCGCGCGGACACGGGGGGCCAGCGCGCGGACACGGGGGTCCAGCGCGGGCGGGGCGGGACGGGCGGGGACAGGGACAAGCGGGGCAAGAGTCACGGGTGGGTAATCGGCGAGGCAGGGAACGGTGAGTGGGGTACATGCGTGAGCTTAACTAGTCGCGTGCCAGCGACGAGAATAAATCGATGCCAACTGGGACCTTAATTAGGAGCGCGGACGCGGGCGAGGCGGGAGAGGGACATCGGCACATACCC